>JAUJYN010000067.1:305115-375688 GCA_030737835.1 Acorus gramineus | reverse complement strand
GATGGCGAAAGAAAATTGTGTTGGCGCAACATACACGAATGTGAACCAAGGAGGGGGAGATCTGAAGATTGATAAGTGGTTAGACATATGCGGGAACCCTTAATGAGGGGCATCAATGAAACAATTGATAGTGGATATGAGCAACTCGATAACATCGAAAGACGATTACAATATTGCTATTCTAATGATCTTGAGTCTCAGAGGTTGGCCAACGGCCTCAACTTGAGATCCCCTTGGGATGATTTCTGAATCAATCCTCTGCTAACTTGTTTCATGATCAACATGAAAGACCGGGGTTTGGACCAACACCACCACTTATAACTATTGAGAATGACTGTTGGACCATTGTGAAGCCGTAGATCTTGACATTTCATGTGGATTTTATGCTGGAGTTTCTTGATCGATTGTTTTAAGTCAATGAATTGTTGGGGTTTTGGTATTCCCATAGAACATTGAGTGGGGCTCTTGACCACATATTTTACTAGGCTTATCGCAGATGCGAACACGTGGACTAAGAGTGCCACAAAAAACACTGATCGACACTCAAGGTCTTTAGGAAACTACGATTGAAAATTTCGTTTCTTATAATTTTGGTAATTTATTTCAATCCCTTCAAAAACTTAGATGAGGTCATCATTTAGCAATAGGATATACCTCGAACTATGGGATTGACCCCGACTCAAACCTCTCCAATCATCCACAAACTCACATGGAATCTCCTAGAAGTGGGAAAGAAGGGGCCCTGCTACTCTGATTTTCGCAAAGAGGACATACCAATTAAGAACTTGCAAATCAAAGGTCATGAAGGACATATTCCCGGCGGATGTCTACTTGAACCCAATGTTCCTTGTTAACCATTGGCCCAACCTTGGGCAATTCTCAGTCATTGACCAATGCTTACCATGAGTACCCTGAACCTACGAATGATGAAGATATTTATGTGGTAATGGGATGATACACTTGCTTGTTGTCATGTAACTCCCTAGACGACCCAGGCAATACGACTATGAGGTGGTACATAACAGGATTGGAATACCTTCTCCACATTTGAGGACAAGAAGTTACTCTTCACCCTTCACGAGAATCTCCATTGAAGAGAACCAATGCAACTACCCAACCCCACTTGTTTACTCTTTAACAATTTGCTCAAGAAGTCAACGAACTGGGGTAGTATTTGTTGTTGTAGGAGTCAAAGAAGAGATGAAGAGGACGCCAACCAATTCTCATATAATTGACAAATTGTTGCCTGAGAACTCTCATTTAGCTTCCCTTGCTCCGTGATATTAGCCATCCTACTGACTTGGTACCTGGGGGTAGCCCTCCCCAAGAGGTCCCACTATCACGTTTCCTCGCCCAAGCGGGAAGAATTGTGACGATAACTTGTGCGAGGTTACATACATGAGAGCCTTACTCCTTGTGTTGTACTTGCATTATTTACTCCAAAGGACAATACCTCAAGGTTATGCATCATCATCTGCATCATCAAGTATTCTCGATATCACACCTGGAGAATATACTGGACCAACTAGCGAGATTATATTTATTTTCCTGGAATAGACTACAAGTTTGGATACAATCAAATTCGAGTATTCCCCGAAGACAAATTGAAGATTACTATCAAGATGTTGAAAGGTTGTATGAATGGATAATGATGCCTTTTGGGCCATCTGATGCCCCAAGAACTTTTACAAAATTGATGAATTTAGTGCTCTGATCATCCATCGGCAAGTTCCTGAGACCTACCTTATCAACTGAGCTGTAATAGAGATCTTACATCCTCAAACCTACCTCAAACAGCAAAATGTGACAGATTTTACACCATGAACATTTTTGTGGGGCTCTAATGAGTGCACTATTTGAGTAGAGCACATCTCTTCATGGGTTTCTTGACAACATCACGGTGGATGAATCCAAAGTGAAGACTGTCAAGAATTGATTACCTTAATGAAAATTTATGAAGCTTAGAGTTCCTCAGGTTTGCATCCTTCTACTGGAGTTTCCTCCCAAACTTTGCCACTATAATGGCTCCTTAACACAAATTTTTTCAGTAAGGAGAAGTTTGCATGGACCTTTGATGTGGAAAGAAGTTTTTTTTTGCGAATTAAGGAATTGTTAAGAAAAGCCATGTCCTTCCTTTCTCGACTTCAGAAAAGCCTTTGGATATTTGTTGTGATGCCTTGAATGTCGGGTTGAAGTGGTCTTCAGTCAAGGAAAATCAATCACCTTGTTCAACTAGAAACTCAATGAGTGAGGTTGAGGTTCTCAACTACAACTGACAATGTAGTTGTACGAACTTCCAACACATTCTTCACTACTTGCTCAATGTGAAATTTGTGACCATGAAGCCAATACTTTGAAAAACCAAACACCTGAACTCTTTGCATGCAAAGTGGATGGCATTCCTATAAGAGTTCACACTCTTTTATTTATCCTAGTTTGTGTATGATGAAAATCTGAGATGCCCCATGGGTCCTTCTCATGGGTACCCAAAAGGCCTCACTCAATAAATGGAAGAGGCCATGGACCATCTACATCACATCCATGAGATTCTGAAGGAAAATCTTGACCATACCATCGAGAAATATACAAGAAAGATCAATTGACATCAGCAACTCATGTTTTACCCAAGAGACTTGGTTTTGATAGTGTTCGTCAAAGAATGCTTTTCGTCTAGAGAACATGCCAAACTAAGCGAGAAAAATCCTGTCTTTCAAGATCTTTGAGAATATCAGTAATGCCTACTGCTTCCACTTGCCATCTTCCATCCCGATTTCAGACATGTTCAACAAAAGTACTTTGTTCCCTTTCATGAACTCTTTCCGGAAAAGATGATTTGAGTTTGAGGGCAAGCTATATCCATCTTAAAGAAAATGATGTAGACCAGCCCCAATATAGCCATGTCCAAGGGAGAAGGCAGCATGGGAGAGCTTCTCCCTTAATGATGGAAAATGAACCAGGTCAGTGGATCACTCTGGCGGGAAGGTGAAAAGTCGGTCAACTATATTTAATTCAGTTTGGCTGTTACAACTGATGGCAAAGGTAAATTGTCATTAGGAGTAATTGTCAAAGCCGATGATTCCTAGTGGTGCAACTAACTCGAGAAGCTTTTCTCATAAAAAACTAACTTGAGAAAAGCACGGGAAGCAATTCTCAGTGACGGTGGAACCAACTTCAGAGCTTCTAAAAGCCCCCAATTACCTTGTAATTTCACATCAAGTTGTAGTTTATCTTATTTAGTTGTTTGGTGAAGGTTCTATATCCCTTAAACTTTTTTTTTTGGGTTGAGAGTAGCGAGGCTCTTAGTTTTCCTTTCCACTTTTCCTTCTTAAGTTTCCTCTTTTTTTTCTTTTCTTCCCGTGTACATATGCCTGGTACATGAACATAACAATCCCCATCAGATCAAGCACGGTTGTGATTTCCCCCACCACTTATCGACATGCCTTGATGTCTGGCTGAGTTTGGATGGGACGCTTGAGAGGTCGTCATAGGCCGTAGAGCCAAATTGTACTTTCTATTGCAGAAATAAATTCAGGCAGGTTGGTGATATTAGCTGATTGCAATCATTCCATTCATTGGAGCCATTGGAGAGCTTTCCATTTGGTCTGAAACTATGTAATCAAGACATGTTGATTCATTAGAGTGTTAAGTAAAGAAATTGATTGGCTTGGATATCCATGCAGGCGAAGTTTTTTCATTGAACTTTGAAAAGGCCAAACGTGTTAAGGCGAGCTCTGAATTGTATGACTTCATTGGCTTTCTCATGGACCTGGACTGAATGCTCCTCTTCGTGTTCATATGCTTATTAGGCCTATTGTTGCAATTCAGCTCGAGAATCAAGAGCTGTAGTCAATCGGTCAAGCAATTTATTGAACTTCTGAAGAAAATCAATCTGGTTTGAGTAGTCTCTTGATATCCATGTAGTTGAGATGCGAATTCATCCGCATGGGTTATACTGGATTAGCTCCAATACCAATTATTAGAAAGATAAAATTGGGATAAATTCAGAGATAGGCGGGATCTCCTAACAGGATGTTGGAGATGCTTTTTGAAGTTTTTTTTCTCTGATAAGATTTTATACTCATTTTTATTTATATTGAGTACAATGCCCAACTGTCTTGCATTGTTAACTGAAATCATAACTGTTTTGCATAGTTACATAACTAATTAACTACTCATATGCATGAGATACTTTCTCTAGGATGATCTTATTCCCATGCTTTGTGCATGCATCTAACACTGTCATGTAAGTTTATAGAAGTCATCAGAGATTTGCCTTTCTTAGACTATATTTAACACTTTCATTAGGAGGTCGTGTGTTCTTTTTGTGCCAGTATGTTGCAGGTTTTGCCACTCTTTATTTTTCTCTAAAAAAGTTTGTTATCCCCCCTTGACTATATTTGTTATGTTTTTTTTTTTTTCACACCTACAAAGTTGACTGTAAATTATTCCAGGTACCATGGTGGATTGATATCTCAGTTTGACAGCTCTTCTGGAAAACACACAGTAAGACATTTATTTTGATGGGTTTCAAAATTTCCATTATAATCATGAATCCTGATATGGAAATTACATTTGATGACAGATTATATACGAGGATGGTCGGTCTGAAGATTTGGACATGTCAAAGGAAGATTGGGAATTTTTGTGATCTAATCATGTTCACGGGGTAATTTTTCTTTTTCCATCAAGAAGGTGCTTATGTTTAATGCTTTGTGCGCTATAGTGTTAGTGTTACGCTTGTCTTTAATACCTTTTATATTCAGATAGAAGAAAAAGAAATGGGTTAGGGTCTTGGGGCAGCTAGTGTTAAGCCTGGCTGTCGAAGGAAAACAACAAAGCCAAATCTATTTATAATTACATGAAGTGGAAAACAGAAAATTATATTTCCTATATCTAGTGTCTTTGATTTTATTTAAGGAAAATGTAACCCGTAATTCTTTTTGCAGTCCCAAACAAAGCCCGCCCATGTTTTCATTTTCTTTAAATCATATATCTCATCTATTGAGATATGTTTTTTTATAAAATGTGAAATATATACCTCAATAAATTGAATGGCATCATTTGTGGAAAATGTGAAAATTTTCAACGAGGTATATGGCTTGTTATAATGAGTGGAGGGGTTGAAGAGGTATACGGCATTGCAGTTGGGATTATAAAAAAAGACTTGAGTGTAAAAACGCTCTTTGTGTAAGCAAGCAATGTACCTGGTTGGGTCAGAGCTTAATATTTAGTAGATAGTAAGCAACGGGTAAGCAACAGAAAAAGAGATGGAAAGACCTAGAAAAAAAAAACCATTCATTTAGGAGTCAAAAAGTCCAGATGCCTAAAAATAAGTGGGTTATAAAAAAAAAAATTGGAATTAATTTCCCCTTGTTTTCATTGAAAATTCTCGTCAACTTTCTATTAAATTGGTCATCATATGTTCATGTGTCAGTTGTTATTACCAAAAAGTCTGGCTCAATAAAACAGTGATTGCAATAATTGTTGACTCACCCTGATGTAGTAGCCTAAGGTTACTGATGTTATTATTTGTTTATGATGATTTTCAGAGTGCCGGATCGTTGGAGTTGAAGCTTTTGGAAGAAGAGTTGTAGGGACAGGGTGCCTTGCATTTTTTTTTTTGGGAGGTGCGAATTGTATGCCAAAAGGGTTATGATTTGGGGTGTGTTGGTGGAACTTACATTGTCCATGAGCCTTTTGCATTTTCTCCCGTTCTTTCAATTATATTGATTTATTTAATAAACCCAGAGGGTCCCATGCGTAGTTATTTTCAAGGGAAAAATGTAAATAGCCCCTTGTATATTTGCTAATATTCATATTGATAGTTCATTTTTCAAATATCCATATAACCCTTCTATATTTTGGGGTCAATTGATCTTCCCCTTTCCATTAACCGGGGGCTGGTTATTACCACTCCAACAGATATTCACCCCACCACATATAAAACTAAAAAACAAATATTTTTATTAGTTTTTGAAAAAAATCAAAACCACCCCCTCACTGTCCTTTCCAATTTAACTTAAGCCACCTTGAATATTACCTATCACAGCAACACATTTAAAGAGCAAACCCACCTCAAACACAAAACCCAAACATAAATGCTCTGTTGAGAGTAAATATGTTGACAGCTAACCCGGATCTATTGTTGATATTTAAATGTTTCATTGACAAGCAAAAGATCGATGGTATTTTTTGACTTTTTGTCCTATGGATTGACACCGTCGACATTGTTTAACGTTGATGAATCAATACATGATCGACTGGTATTGTGTTGATCATGTACATTTATTTTTTTCTGATGTGTGACATTAAGAATGTCATCACATATCTTCAATATCGATAATGCTAGTGTTGATCATTCAGAAGATACTCTGATGTGGTCTGTGAATTACTAAAGACAGTTGTAAGTTGACAGAGTGAATCCAGATTGACCAAATCAGTGTCGATATATGTAAACTGTTTGGTTGAGTAATTTTTAAATACCACCGGCAATCCATCTGTCGATGCAGTCAGCAAATGTCAACAGTTTTAGTGTTGAATTGTCCAGTACAATGACACCTATCAAAATTCATCTCGTGGCAATACTTCATTAATTCAACCAGCCATTCAAAACACAATACACCAACATTTCATAAAACACGACATATAAGAAATTCTCAAGACACATTGTATAAGCAATTCAAAAAACACACTCTCCCACATATTATCAACAAAGATGATAGCTTCATCATCTAAAGTCCAGCTATCTATGTTATATATGTGTCACTTTTAGCCTTTTGGTAATCTTTGGGACATTTCTGGTAGTTTTCTAATTTTTCTTTTTTCGATCGGAACAGCTAAAATTTTGGACTTTTAGCTATCTGCATGAGCTCGAGAACTCCGATTGAAAATCTAACTGCACATTATGAGTCCTGGTGCCATTTCGAGCCACTCACAAAAATTTCATCAAATTTCGGTAACGTTTTGGAATTTGGCAGTTCCGAATCGTATTCGGGGTTTTGACCAATTTGGAATGTCAAAGGGGGGACTTGACCAAGTCAAGAAGACTTGGACCAAGTCAAATTTGACCATTGACTTGGTCAAATCTTTTTGTTTTTTTGTGTGATTGAATTGACTCAAAGTCAAGCCTCACCAACTTTTTTTTCTCATTAAATGTGTGTGAGTGTGTGAGTGTGTGTGTGTGTGTGTGGTCACTAGTGTTAGGCGTCCCCTTCATCCCCATCTCCATCTCCCTCTCACTCACTCCCTCTTCTTTCCTTTTTGTTCCATTAGAGGTAGTAGAAGAAGAAGAAGAAGAAGAAAACCCTAGAGAGGAGAAGTGAAGGTATGTGTGTGTGCTATCGTTGTGTGGTGTTTGTTTTGTTTCCCTTTTCTCTATCTCCCATCTCATGGCTTCCCCCACCCCTGTTTTCAGCCATTTTAGGGCTTGAGAGTGGCTGAGGAGGTGGTGGTGTTGGTGGTGGCGGAAGAGGTGGTTTGGTGCGCAAAGGGCACCCGAGTTTCCCCCTTTTTCCTTTCCCTCCTATTGGTAAGTTCTCCTCCTTCCTTAGCTTGTTTTAGATGATTGTTAGGGCTTTGAAGTGTTCAAGCATGCCTTGCATGGGTGGTAGGGGGTGTGGGAGAGCTGAGGAGGGGGTGGGAGGGGTTCAGGCGCGCGCGCGTCTGCCCGCGCAGAAAGGCGCTGGCGCGCTCTGGCGGGTGCGCGCGCGTACGCGCAGGTGCGCGGGCGTGCTCGCAGGGTTCTGCACGCGCGGTAGCGCGTCTGGGCGCGCGGGCAGGCGCGCGGCAGTGCGCCAGGGGTGCTGGGGCGCATGCGTGCGTGCGCATACGTGCGTGCGCGTGCGGAGGGCCATGCGTATGGCTGCCCGAGGGTTCGGGTGGGTGTCGGGGCACTCGGACTCGCGTGCGTACGTGCGTGCTCGCATGCGTGCGAGTCCGTATGCATGCTTGTCCGAGTATTGGGTATTTCTAGTAAATTTCATGTGTATTTGTGTAGTTTACTCACCATATTGAATGCCCATGTCTTGCAGATCTTGGCGAACGGTCACGCAACGACCCGGGTTTCGGTGAGTGGGTCAATCCAACCCAGTAGGGAGGCGTTCGATGCACGTAGGCGTGCATTGCCCTCCCCTGGGGCACCATAATTGTATATTAACTTGTGCTAAATGAAAAACTGTTTAATGCATATTTGCTATGATATAACCATGCCTTGTTAGACATTATATGCTAGGGATATACATCCATGTATTATGTATAGAGGCCCATACATGCCTAGACACCATGTCCCATGCTTGAAAAGCCTAGATCTATGCATGTTTCCCATTTAGTTTAATTTATTTAAATCAAAATGAGAATATATTGTTATAAGCATGCATTAGAGAAGATTATAACCTTGTTGTTATAATATATGTTTCCCCGCTTCTTAGTTATGCGCCCTGGAAGAATTCTTGAGAATTCATGACATTAGAAATGTTAGGAATCGTTGTCGACGGATCCAAGAGGATCGTATCCGTGTGGGTAGGCTGTTTTCTCCCCTTCGTTGGATCCGAGTAGGGACTCCCTAGCTTTGGAAAGCTGTCCTGACAGAGGGCTCCCATCTGTAGGTACCTTCGATGCGTCGGAGGGTGCTGATCGTGGGAGTATACCAGGTAGAGGCTACGGAGTGAGGGAGAGGCTACTGGTGGACCAAGGGTGGAGAGCAGTCTAGTCTGTCCCAAAAGGCCCATGTCACCCCCCCTAAAGGGTGAGGGTGGGGTGGGTCAGCGATGTTACGACCCACTGTCTTGTACAGTTACTCCCGTTTAGGGACTTTAATTATTTTAAGGTTAATATGAGTTGTGTTGCATAGATTGTGCCATTCACTGAGCGTGTGGCTCACCCCTCGCATATTCTTTTCCTCCAGTTGTATCTGAGTCGGATCTGAAGGAGGAGCTCCCCGAGGCATCACAGCAGTAGCGGAGCAGCGTTCACGTTTTGGGTTCTGCGAGTGAGAGGCCATCAGCATCCCCTTCTTGCTTGTATGTATTGTTATCCGTGCTTGGGCACAACACTTGTATTTGGATGTCTTTGTTTATATTGTCTCTCACAGGACAGTTGATTATGTATTCTGGTCTGTAATATGTTTTTGAATTACAGACTCAGTCGTTTAAGCTTCCGCTATATGTATATATATTATGTCAGCTACATTATTGATTGTGTTGTCATTTTCGATGTTGTTTAGAGTATTTTATTGATCTCCTGTATAGACTGCTGATATTATATATATTTGCCACGTATCGGGGACGGCCGCCCTGGGGCGTGATAATCTAGCTGGGTCATAGATTGATGACACCTTAGCATAGAACGCTCCTATGCAAAAATATAACCAATATTCAACGTGAACATATAATTTTCTTTAAATAAATATCACTCTTTGTATGCACAGCGTCGATAGTCCACAAGGAAATCATTATTTACTAGTCCACCTTGAAAATGATCCTTCAATCTGGTATCCTTGATCTCTTAATCTTTCTCTACCTCTTCTACCACCACTTCCTCTTCTTATGGGTCATGTCCAACATTTTGAGAATTTGAAGGCACATCTTGCTATCTATTCTTTCTGTTAGAAGCTGTATGTCGAATGTGTTCCTACAATCACAAATTTGCATGTAAATTAATTTCATGTAATGATGGAGATCATAACCAATGGACAACCATTTCTCACTCCACCAACGGCACGCATTGAATCATCAAACAAGAATCAATCAATAATACAAATTATTCTTTAATTTAAAATATCAGAATCTACCACCTCACTACCTACATCTGCCTCTCTTACATCCTCTTCAACAGCCTCTCGTTCAACAAATGGAACTATGGAACTTGATCGCAGATCTCTAACAAGTATCTTAATCTCTAATTAGATTTAACCAAACGGATTCTAGCTTGCTCAAAATCTTGCTGGTCACCCATGTTTTTTTCCGTTTTTCAAGGACAGCTATGCTTGCTTGTAGACCATTTTTTTTATATCTATAAAGGCTTCCATTATATATATGAGCAATCAAATTTTACAAATATGATTTGTGAGAAGAATAATGGAGATGACAAGATCTGAAAGAACTACTGTAAAAATCTTGTTAGCTATCAATCATTCCTAACTCCATAAACCATAAATGAAGAATACAAATTTCATCTGAATAACTACCACACACAGTCGCTAATGCATAGCATAGAAAACCTCCCACCTGATTCAGTCATAGACATTCTCATCATTTCCATTGACAACAATATGTACGTTCCATAGTTTCCTTATTGTTCCAAGGATCCATTATTGGATAAGTTAAAGAACCCCAATCTACTTTCTTCATTTAACAAGACACAATGTTATCATGAGACAATGGAATACTAATAGAAAAATTATACAAACTCAAAATAAGAAAAAAAATGAAAGTGTTAAATAAAGATGTGATTAGTACACAACAAAACAGTCACATGAAAAGGTAAAACAAATGACCCAAAATACAAAATTAACTGCCAATCTATCAATTTCCATACAAGATATATACTAGTTGTGGAAGTAAAAATCTGCACCGTGTTAAATAACGACACGTGTGAAGCCAAGATTTGCGGGGGCCGTCATGTATGGAAGCAAAAAACCTGAATATGAACTCGGGATATCATAAGGACATTCTCGAGCAGGTATGACTCGATTAGATCAAAGGTCTAGTCGGACGGTCTAACACCTCATGGGCGAATGCCACCTTGAGTAGTCAAGGCACGATTAGATATAAGATCTTGTCAGACGACCTTGCACCTCGTGAATAAATAGGTGTGTACAAGCAGTATGATGGACTTATATGCCATCTCTTCCCTTCTAGCCTTGAAGGGGCGGCACTGACTTGATTCCATATACTTCTGCCCACTACAATTCGCACTTTTGAAGAGCTTGGCACTATGTTTGCCGAACATTTCATTTGCAACAGACGGTGAAAAAAAGACTTGGGGGATCTGATGAAGATCTAGATACAACAAGACGAGACGATTTGACAATACATCAATTGATTTAACCTCCTGAAGTTCGAGTTGGAGGATTGCAACAAAGACGCTGCAATCATGGTGTGTCGCAATGGCTTGCCAGCCGTAAACGGTCTAAAGGAGTCGCTTATCAAACAAACTCCTTCTGACCTATGCGACCTGATGGGGTGTGCTGAAAAGTACGCCAAAATGGAGGAGGAGTCCAGGCTCCTAAAACAAATGGTGGCTGCAGCCCGATCTTCACCGACAGCGGTCACTACCACACTAGCAACGAAATGCCTGTCTGATCCGCGGCCAAAGGATCAACCAACGAAGTACGTGAGGGGTGAGGGACATTCTTTAAGATCCCACTGTCTCAAATACTGCCCAATATCTAGGGGCAGCAATGGTTCAGGTGGCCTGAACCCATGAAGATGAGTCCAAACGGGATCAGACTCTCCGTTGTGACTATCACAAAAGCGTGGGGCATACCACAAACAGATGCCGCACTCTTCGGGGATTTCTGGAGGAGCATGTTCACAAGGGGCATCTGAAGGAGTACATCCCCGCTGAAAAGACCCAGGCTGCAAATTAGCAGCATGTGAAAAATGTTGACCCCAACACTTTGGCCGAGGTCATCAATGTCATCTTTGGATGTGAACTGTCACGCCCCAGGGCGGCCAACCCAGGGACGCGGCAAGTGTATATATAATATCAGAATCTACACAGGAGGTCAATAATATATATCATACACAGACAACTAGAATGACACACATGCAACAAAAGGGGCTGACATGATATATACACCAAATGCGGAAGCAAAAGACTGAATCTGTGAATAAACATTCTACAGACTCGAGACTCAATCATCTGTCCTGTGAGAGCCAATATACACAAATACAACTGAACATATACAAACACGTGCCAAGCACGGAAATCAAATACATACAGTCAAGAAGGGATGCTGATAACCTCTGGCACTCGCGGAACGTGGCGCTGCTCCGCTACTGAAGAAATCCCTCGGAAAGCTCCAACTGCTGCTCCGGCTCTAGCTCAGGCTCAGTGACCACTGGGGAAAAACATGTGCGAGGGGTGAGCCACACGCTCAGTGAACAGCACAACCCATGCATCACAGACAATATTTACCATAATTCCATTATTTTATCCAGCCATCAATACATAACAACATAATCCAGTGGTTCGTACTTCGCCGAACCACCACACCCTCACCCTCACCCATCAATGGGTGACATAGGCTATTGGGACTGATAATCATCTATTCACAAATCCAGTAGGTCGCTCATCGCCAACCCACTACACCCTCACCCTCACCCTACCACGGGTGACATAGGATTTTGGGACTGACTAGGCTGTTGGTCACCCTTGGTCCACCGATAGTCTCTCCCTCCACTCCGTAGGCCGCTTGGTCTCCACCCACAACTTCAGCACAGTCCGAAACCAAATCAGGAGGTGCCTACTTATGTGGGTCCTCCGAAGGACGGCCTTTCTAACGCTGGGGGTAGCCTCTACCGAATCCAACGCAGGGAACAGAACAGCCTATCCATACGCATATGATCCACTCGGATCCGCCGACTACATATCATTACAACTCAAATGTCATGAATTCCTCTGAATTCAACCAGGTGCATCATCAAGATGCGGGAACATGTACAAAAATCAGCAAGGCTGGAATATCATTGGGGGAAAGAAACTCGGAAGGGCGGCGTGAGTTCCCGTTATAGGATACCCCGACAACCAAACAAGGAACACGGAGTACCCTAACCCGGGTCTCACCGCTGTCCTTGCAAGGCCCCTCCCCTATAATATCTACCAACTATGCTAATAATTATACCAATCATACAATCATTACATATAATATTATTGGGACTAGAACCTTGGGAGGGCAGCCCGAGGTCCCGATACAGGACATCCCGACAACCAAACAAGGAACACGGAGTACCCTAACACGGGTCTCAGCGTTGACCTCGCAAGGCTCCTCCCTATAATATTATCCTAAGGCATGCGATCTAACAGATACCAGCATTCAATTTAATAAATAAACTAGTAGGACGCATGCATAGGCCGGGGTTTCCTAGCATGAAAACCAGGGGACATGCTGCATGGCTCATACGCATATCCTAAGGGTGCAAGTCCCTAACATGCAAGGACTAGGGTAGCATGCATTCTACACATAATTCACACAAGCATGGATTACATATTATTGCAGGTAATATTTATCCATGTCGCCCCAGGAGAGGTCGGTATACGCCCAAGTGCGTATAACACCTCTCTACTGGGTTGGATTGTCCCACTCACCCGAATTGGGGTCGTCGCGCGACCGTCCGTCTAGATCTGCAAGACAGACAATCAATATGGTGAGTTAAAATCCATAATAACCTTAAAATACATCAAACCCATAACAAAACCCAACACTCGGGCAAACGTGCATACGACCCGCACGCACGCTAGCCCGAGCACTCCGACAACCACCCGCACGGCCGGCCACCACCCGCACGGCCACCCGACCGCCCGGACGCGCCGCCGCGCCTCAGCCCGCGCACCCCGCACGCCTCGCGCCGCCCGCGAGCACCCCGCGCGCCCCCGCGCGCAGCGCCTCGCCTCGCGCGCACCACCGCCGCCTCACCGCTCCCCGCGCGCACCACCACGGCCTCCCCGCGCCCCGCGCGCACCGCCCGCGCACCCCCGCCTGCACTGCGCCCCCGCGCAGCGCCCAAGACTGCCTGCCGCACGCCCGAGTGCCCCGCGCCCCACGCGCAGCACCCGCGCGCGCCCTGCCCGCCTGGCGCCCAGCGCCCCGGGCCCTAACCCAGCACCCAGCACCCGCAGCCCAGCACCCCGGCGCTCAGCGCCCAGCACCCGGGACCGTCACCCAGCGTCCACGCGCACGCCCGCGCAGCACGCACCCAGCGCGCCTGGCAGCACGCGCTCAGCGCGCCTGCCAGCCTGCGCGCGCTGCTGCCCGCGCTGCCTGCCTGCGCGCGTCGCCGAGTGGCCCGAGCACCGCTCGCCTACCCACCCGAGTACCGTCCGCCTGGTGCCCGAGCACCCCCTGCCAGCTGCCCGAGCATGGCCTGCCCAGCCGGCCTGCCCTGCTCGCGCAGCCCGCAGCCTGCCAGCTCCGCACGCCTCCCCCTGCACCCCCCGAGCGCACGCCCGCGCGCGCACCCGCGCGCACGCGCTCGCGCGCCCAGCAAACTGGTGCACCTGCTCCTGACTACCCGGCCAGCCCCACCCAGCGCGCCCAGCATGCCTGCGCACAGCACGCCCAGCACTCGCGCCTGCTGGCCACCATCTCCCCCCGACTGCATGCCCGCGCGCACGCCCGCGCGCATGCCCGCGCGCACGCACGCGCGCGCCTGCCAAACAGCCCTGCCAGCCGCGCCAGCTGCTGCTGCCCTGCCCAAGACAGCCACCACCACTGCCCGAGGCCACCTCCCACCCATTCCCGAGCACCTCTACCACCACCCACCGACCTCCGACCACCTCCACCGCCCTCCGACGGCCACCCACAGCCGCCGACCTCCACCCAACCCCAAAATCCACCTCCTAGCATACATCTATGCAAGAAAAGTGAAGAAAAGGCTTACCAAGGGGAGGAGCGAAGTCCGGACGCTCTCCGCGCGCCGAAACCTTTCCCAAAGGCTCTCTTACGCCCCGATCTACCACGGCCCTCGAAATGGCCCGAATCAGAGGACAAAGAGAGGGGGACGGAGTGGCTAGAGTCGTCGGAATCGGGATTTGAAGACACCGGTGTGTAGATCGGGACCCGATCTACACTTCCCGTGCTTTAGGTTTTAAGCTTTGAGGGCTCTAGGGGGCTTGAAAGGAGAAAAAGGAGAGAGGAGAGAGAGAGCAAGGTCGGGGATGATGAACAGTAACTCGGGATTTTAGATCCCATTTATAGTGCGCGACTTAAAAACCCGGATACGCCCCGGAACTGCGAAATTTTTGCAAACGATGCCGGAATTCGATGAAATTTTCGTGAGAGGTCTAAAATGGCACCAGGACACCAAATATGCAGTTAGATTTCCAATCGGAGTCCTCTAGCTTAGGACGATAGCTAACAGTCCAAAAAATAGCGGTTCCGATCGAAAAACCCTAAAAATTTTAAAAACTGCCAGGACGCTCCAACGGTTACCAGCAGGCTAAAAGTGACACATATATAACATTCTTCCCCCCTTAGAAAATTTTGTCCTCAAAATATGCAAAATCATCTAGGAGGGGAAAAGATGCGTCACACCTGGCATCCCTTGAGCTCCTAAGTGTCCTTAACACCGGAACGGTGCTGCCATCGCACCTCGACCAACTGGACGGTCTTGGTGCAGAACCTCCTCACGCGGCGGTCCATGATCTCAATCGACTGCTCCACGAATGACTGTCCGGCTCAGAGACGAGCGGCTCGAACGGGATGACGTGAGCAGGATCGCGGACACCTTTACCCAACTGCGAACCCACCACTCCAAGACGGAGAGGTAAGAATTGGCGCTGAGGTGAGCCTCCGATAAACTCCAGGAAGCTCTCCTCGCAAGACGGGGACCACTCGAACCGGACATCCTTCCGAGTAAGGCGGTTAAGAGGAACAGCTATCTTCGAGAGTCCCTCGTCAAGCTTCCTACAATAACCCTCCAACTCGGGAAGCTCCGAATCCTTGCGGGGTTCGACGGCCTACGCCAATTCGACATAGCAAACGTCTTACCCGGGTCCACAGATATGCCTTTACCAGAAACCACTCAGCCCAAAAGGCCTTAACCTCTAACCAAACTCGCACTTGATCTCTCATCTATCTGATGTTTCCATGGCATCCCTTACCTGGGAAAAGAAACCTCGGGAGGGCACCATGGAATCCCGATATAGGATACCCCGACAACCAAACAAGGAACACGAAGTACCCTAGCCCGGGTTCCAACGCCGACCTCACAAGGCCCCTTAATCCAGAAAGGAACACTGGAAGAAGACATCATTTAAAAGAATACCACTAACTCCTCCGGATCATCTACCTCTAGATGATCACCCAACGATGTCATTCAACATCCTTTGCAAGACCGAACCCAACATCATTGGGAATGGTCCAACAGAAATTGGGTTACGAGCGACCCGCCTTCGCCTCATCCACACCCTCACTCCCGAAAGGAGACATTTTGGGACTTTGGGAGAGACTTAGACTGCTCTCTACCCCTGGTCCACCGGTAGCCTCTCCCCGCTCCGTAGCTCGCCTGGTCCTCTGACCGGGAGCCTGTCTAACGCCGGGGCTGTACTACGCGGATCCAACGAAGGGGAGAGCGATTCCACGCTCGCGACACCATTCAATAATCTCTTACCGGGTAGCCCCTACCTAGCATACTCCCAAATTCAGTACCCCTCCGACTGCATCGGCGATACCTACTGATGGGAACTCACTGCCAGGACGGCTATAACCCCGCTTCCTTAACCCAAACAACCGCTCTTGACACTCACTCATCCAGATACCCCACACACTTGCATAATAACCACCAATTACACACACACCTATCCTTATACTAGAGAGCTGGGAACACAAGATGATACCTCGAACCATGACACCCGAAGGCTGCGCCTCCTCGGCCGTAAGCGCTGCAACTCTGCCTTGAACCAACCGCGGCTGAGGAGCAGGGCACGCCTCGCCGGCTGCACTGGCTGCTGCTGGCGCTGAGGCTGCTGCTGCTGCTGGCGCGGAAGCTGCTGCTGCAAGAACGGCGGCTGCTGAGGTGGCACTCGGGGTCGGTCAGCATCTGGGCAATTGTATCTGATATGCCCGATGCGCTGACAATGAAAACAGCGCCGCTCTCCGGCTGCCAGGACTGGATGGGCACTGCTGCAATGGGTGCCGGATCCCATACTGGCACCGCATCTGCTGGAGGAGAGGCAGCCGCTGACTGATCGAAGCGGGGCCTCTTCCTCTTGCGATGCCCCTGGTCCCGACTCCCGGAAGGACCCTGATCTGAAGAAGGGGTCGGAGCCCGCACTTGAATCCCGAGGTCTCTCTCGACGGTCTTCGCCCGAGACACTAAGTCGGAGTACCTCGTGAAAGCGTGGGCAGTGACGTGCACCCGGATAGCGCTGCTGAGACCCAGCTCGAATCGCCGGCACCTCGTGATCTCGTCCATCACCAAGGCTGGAGCAAATCTGGACAGACTCGTAAAGCGCGTAGAGTAGTCAGCAACCGACATGGAGCCCTGCGTCAGCTGCTCGAACTCCCGCTCCACTAGCTGTCGCGCCGAGAACGAAAAATACTCGTCCAGAAAATGCCTCCGGAAACCCGCCCAAGAAAGCTGCTCCACTCCCTCTGGAATGTCCACCACTCGGGTAGCCCTCCAGTCGGCGGCGTTACCCTTCAGCATGAAGGTGGCCAAGGCGACTCGCTGGCGATCGGTGCAAAGCATGGCCGCGAAGATCGTGTCCACCTCCCTCAACCAACGCTCTGGCGCAAGAGGATCTGCCGACTGCCCATGGAACTCGGGAGGGTGGAGCTTCAGAAAGGCGTTGAGGCCGCTCTGCTGCACTCGCGCTGCCGCCTCTAGCTCCTCCTCCCTCTGCAGGGGATCCTCAACTCTCACTGCCGGAACTGCCACAGGAACTGGGGTACATCGGGTACCACAGGCGGATCTACCACCAAGGGGACCGGCGGAACTGCCTCGCGGGTCACCCTCAGCTCCTGAATCTCCCTAGCCTGCTCTGCCAACATCCGCGTCTGTGTCTCCACCAAATCAGCCAACCGAGCGAAAGCACGCTCCCAAGCAGGAGGCTCCTGCGTCAAGGGCTCTCCGGTAGCATCCTCGTCTCTGGTAGGTCCGGAAACCTCCAAAGACCGAGAGGGACCTCGTCCGCGCCGTCCTCTGCGAGGAGGCATATCAGCACCCTAAGAAAACCAGACACTAGGATCAGAATACTCATATCGAAATCCTAGGACTCATCTCTACAAAAGGAAGACTATTGGCTCTGACAGGACCAGGCTCTGATACCACCTTTTGTCACGCCCCAGGGCGGCCAACCCAGGGACGCGGCAAGAGTATATATATCATATCAGAAGCCTACACAGGAGGTCAATAATATATATCATACACAGACAACTAGAATGACACACATGCAACAAAAGGGGCTGACATGATATATACACCAAATGCGGAAGCAAAAGACTGAATCTGTGAATAAACATTCTACAGACTCGATACTCAATCATCTGTCCTGTGAGAGCCAATATACACAAATACAACTGAACATATACAAACACGTGCCAAGCACGGAAATCAAATACATACAGTCAAGAAGGGATGCTGATAACCTCTGGCACTCGCGGAACGTGGCGCTGCTCCGCTACTGAAGAAATCCCTCGGAAAGCTCCAACTGCTGCTCCGGCTCTAGCTCAGGCTCAGTGACCACTGAGGAAAAACATGTGCGAGGGGTGAGCCACACGCTCAGTGAACAGCACAACCCATGCATCACAGACAATATTTACCAATATTCCATTATTTTATCCAGCCATCAATACATAACAACATAATCCAGTGGTTCGTACTTCGCCGAACCACCACACCCTCACCCTCACCCATCATGGGTGACATAGGCTATTGGGACTGATAATCATCTATTCACAAATCCAGTAGGTCGCTCATCGCCAACCCACTACACCCTCACCCTCACCCTCACGGGTGACATAGGATTTTGGGACTGACTAGGCTGTTGGTCACCCTTGGTCCACCGATAGTCTCTCCCTCCACTCCGTAGGCCGCTGGTCTCCACCCACATTCAGCACAGTCCGAAACCAAATCAGGAGGTGCCTACTAATGGGGCCCTCCGAAGGACGGCCTTCTAACGCTGGGGGTAGCCTCTACCGAATCCAACGCAGGGAACAGAACAGCCTATCCATACGCATATGATCCACTCGGATCCGCCGACTACATATCATTACAACTCAAATGTCATGAATTCCTCTGAATTCAACCAGGTGCATCATCAAGATGCGGGAACATGTACAAAAATCAGCAAGGCTGGAATATCATTGGGGGAAAGAAACTCGGAAGGGCGGCGTGAGTTCCCGTTATAGGATACCCCGACAACCAAACAAGGAACACGGAGTACCCTAACCCGGGTCTCACCGCTGTCCTTGCAAGGCCCCTCCCCTATAATATCTACCAACTATGCTAATAATTATACCAATCATACAATCATTACATATAATATTATTGGGACTAGAACCTTGGGAGGGCAGCCCGAGGTCCCGATACAGGACATCCCGACAACCAAACAAGGAACACGGAGTACCCTAACACGGGTCTCAGCGTTGACCTCGCAAGGCTCCTCCCTATAATATTATCCTAAGGCATGCGATCTAACAGATACCAGCATTTAATTTAATAAATAAACTAGTAGGACGCATGCATAGGCCGGGGTTTCCTAGCATGAAAACCAGGGGACATGCTGCATGGCTCATACGCATATCCTAAGGGTGCAAGTCCCTAACATGCAAGGACTAGGGTAGCATGCATTCTACACATAATTCACACAAGCATGGATTACATATTATTGCAAGTAATATTTATCCATGTCGCCCCAGGAGAGGTCGGTATACGCCCAAGTGCGTATAACACCTCTCTACTGGGTTGGATTGTCCCACTCACCAGAATCGGGGTCGTCGCGCGACCGTCCGTCTAGATCTGCAAGACAGACAATCAATATGGTGAGTTAAAATCCATAAATACCACAAAATACATAACCACAAAACCCAACACTCGGGCAAACGTGCATACGACCCGCACGCACGCTAGCCCGAGCACTCCGACAACCACCCGCACGGCCGGCCACCACCCGCACGGCCACCCGACCGCCCGGACGCGCCGCCGCGCCTCAGCCCGCGCACCCCGCACGCCTCGCGCCGCCCGCGAGCACCCCGCGCGCCCCCGCGCGCAGCGCCTCGCCTCGCGCGCACCACCGCCGCCTCACCGCTCCCCGCGCGCACCACCACGGCCTCCCCGCGCCCCGCGCGCACCGCCCGCGCACCCCCGCCTGCACTGCGCCCCCGCGCAGCGCCCAAGACTGCCTGCCGCACGCCCGAGTGCCCCGCGCCCCACGCGCAGCACCCGCGCGCGCCCTGCCCGCCTGGCGCCCAGCGCCCCGGGCCCTAACCCAGCACCCAGCACCCGCAGCCCAGCACCCCGGCGCTCAGCGCCCAGCACCCGGGACCGTCACCCAGCGTCCACGCGCACGCCCGCGCAGCACGCACCCAGCGCGCCTGGCAGCACGCGCTCAGCGCGCCTGCCAGCCTGCGCGCGCTGCTGCCCGCGCTGCCTGCCTGCGCGCGTCGCCGAGTGGCCCGAGCACCGCTCGCCTACCCACCCGAGTACCGTCCGCCTGGTGCCCGAGCACCCCCTGCCAGCTGCCCGAGCATGGCCTGCCCAGCCGGCCTGCCCTGCTCGCGCAGCCCGCAGCCTGCCAGCTCCGCACGCCTCCCCCTGCACCCCCCGAGCGCACGCCCGCGCGCGCACCCGCGCGCACGCGCTCGCGCGCCCAGCAAACTGGTGCACCTGCTCCTGACTACCCGGCCAGCCCCACCCAGCGCGCCCAGCATGCCTGCGCACAGCACGCCCAGCACTCGCGCCTGCTGGCCACCATCTCCCCCCGACTGCATGCCCGCGCGCACGCCCGCGCGCATGCCCGCGCGCACGCACGCGCGCGCCTGCCAAACAGCCCTGCCAGCCGCGCCAGCTGCTGCTGCCCTGCCCGAGACAGCCACCACCACTGCCCGAGGCCACCTCCCACCCATTCCCGAGCACCTCTACCACCACCCACCGACCTCCGACCACCTCCACCGCCCTCCGACGGCCACCCACAGCCGCCGACCTCCACCCAACCCCAAAATCCACCTCCTAGCATACATCTATGCAAGAAAAGTGAAGAAAAAGGCCTTACCAAGGGGAGGAGGCGAAGCCGGACGCTCTCCGCGCGCCGAAACCTTTCCCAAAGGCTCTCTTACGCCCCGATCTACCACGGCCCTCGAAATGGCCCGAATCAGAGGACAAAGAGAGGGGGACGGAGTGGCTAGAGTCGTCGGAATCGGGATTTGAAGACACCGGTGTGTAGATCGGGACCCGATCTACACTTCCCGTGCTTTAGGTTTTAAGCTTTGAGGGGTGGAAGGGCTTGGAAAGTGAGAAAAAGAGAGGGGGAGAGAGAGAAAGTTGGTCGTAGGGATGATGAATAGTGTAGGGGTGTTTTTGAATTCCATTTATATAACGCGCGACTTAAAAACCCGGATACGCCCCGGAACTGCGAAATTTTTGCAAACGATGCCGGAATTCGATGAAATTTTCATGAGAGGTCTAAAATGGCACCAGGACACCAAATATGCAGTTAGATTTCCAATCGGAGTCCTCTAGCTTAGGACGATGGCTAACAGTCCAAAAATTTGCGGTTCCGATCGAAAACCCTAAAAATTTTAAAAACTGCCAGGACGCTCCAACGGTTACCAGCAGGCTAAAAGTGACACATATATAACATGAACTATAGTTCACTAAGCCAAAGACTATTCGCAAGGATTTGAAGAAGATACAGATCTCCTTCAAAATGATGCAGATTGACGAGTAGCCAAAACTGGTCGCGAAGAAGGCAAGAAATGACGATGAAAGAATCATCCCTTTTTCGGACGCCGACCTGGAAGGAGTCGAGGCACCGCACTTAGATGCACTGGTAATCACTTTGTGCATCTCGAACTTCGATGTTAAGAGGATTCTGGTCGATACAGGTAGTTTAGTTGACATTCTCTTCATGCAACCCTTCCTCTGGATGGGTCTGAACACAATTGATCTCACCTTGACCAAGGATCCTGTAGTCGCTTTTAATGGAGTGCAAGCGGTCCCAGCAGGTCACATTACAGTGCCCGTTCGAGCTGGCAACCAAACCACCATGATGGAGTTCACGATCATGGATCTTCTGTCCCCGTATAACGCCATCACCAGGTGTACATGGCTGGCAGTGATGGAGGTGATCCTGTCAACCTATCATCAATGACTCCTTTTCCCACGGCCGAGGGAATAATGGAGATTCGAGGTGACAACACTAGTAGGGAAGGAAACCGTGCCTGAAGAGCTACCCGAGGAGGGAGAAATCCATCCTAAGAGGTAGCAATTATTGCATGACCGGGTCTAGGCAGACGAAAGCCGACCCAGCCCAGAAGACAGGGTTTTGGAGGACCTTGAACAAGTCCAGATAGACCCTCTTGAGACCCAGAAATTCTTTCTCGTTGGGAGTTTATTATCCGTTGAGGAGAGGAAGGCGATCCTTGATCTCCGTCAGGAACGTGGACGTTTTCACCTAGAGGCCACATGACATGCTTGGGATCAACCCCGAGGTTGCCAATCACCGACTATTCATCTCGCCCATAGTCCAATCAATTCGTCAGAAACAATGACGAATGGCCCCTGTGCACGTAGAAGCCGTGCGAGATGAGGTGAACAAACTTTTGACAGCCAGGTTCATTTGTGAGGTGCGTCATGCCGACTGGCTAGCAAATACGGAGGTGGTTCCCAAGAAGAACAAGAAGTGGAGGGTATGCGTGGATTTCATTGATCTGAACAGCGCTTGCCCCAAGGATAGCTTCCCACTTTTGAAGATTGATCAATTGGTGGACTCTTCATCGGGAAATGAACTAATGAGCTTGATGAACACTTACTCAAATTATCATCAAATCCCAACGTATGAGCCCGATCAAGAGAAGACAACTTTTATAACCCTATAGGCATTTACTGTTACAAGGTGATGCCATTCGAGTTGAAAAATGTCAGGGCCACTTACCAGAGGTTGGTGACCAAAGTCTTCCTGCACTAGATCAGTAAGACCGTTGAGGTCTATATCGACGATAGATGGTCAAAAGCGTGCATCGAAATGACCATCTATCACACTTAGAGGAAGTTTTCTCAGTGTCGCGCAAATATCACCTTTAACTAAATGCAACAAAGTGTTCCTTTGGGGTCACCTCGGATAAGTTTTTGCGGTAATTAACGACACAATGAAGAATTAAAGCAAAATCCTGATTTGATCAATACGATTATAGAGATGGAGCCTCTGCGAACCAAGAAGTACGTGCAAAGGCTAACCGGAAGATTGGCTGCTCTCAACCAGTGTATCTACAGAGCCACCAATCATTGTCAACCATTCTTCCTTATGTTATGGAAGGCTCAGAAGTTTGAGGGGACACCAAAATGTCAGAATGTGTTTGAGGAAATCAAGAAATATCTCAGCACGCCTCCTCTTCTGGTATGCCCATCACTTGGAGATATCCTGCTTCTTTAGATTGTGAATTTTGAGCATGCTGTCAGTTCAGCACTGCTTAAGGATGTGGATCGGGGGGCAGAGGGCAATTTATTATGCAAGTAAGGCGCTCAACGGGGCAGAAACTAGGTATTCCCGCATAAAAAAACTTGCGTTTGCCTTGCTCGTTTCTGCTCAAAGGTTGCGCCATAATTTTTAAGCCCACACAATCCATGTGATCAACGATTCACCTCTCAAAGCGGTGTTATGAAAGGCGGACGTCGCAAGACGATTGCTGAAATAGGCAGTGGAACTGTCAGCCTTTGACATTCACTATCAACCCAAGAATGCAATCAAAGAACAGGTTTTGGCCAACATCATCGCCGACCTAATGCTGGCAGAGCAACATATTTGCACTATTTCTGATCTCAGGCTGATTTCTTGGACTCTCCATGTTGATGGGGCATCCAACTGGAAAGGGTCAGGAGCAGAGTTAATCTTACGAAGAGAAGATTGATTCTTTTTGAGCATGCGATCAAGCTAGGATTCAAGGCCTCTAACAATGAGGCTGAATATGAAGCCCAAATCATAGGTTTGGAGTTCGTAGTTGATGGTAGTCAGAAAGCTCAAAATCTTCAGTGACTCACAGCCTGTGGTGTGTTAGAGCACTAGCGAGTACCAGACCAAAGACGAACGCGTAACAAAAGACATCCATACACATATACTGTTCACAAGCACGAGTATTAATCAGTGTTTTAGATATCGATTTAATCGATATATCGATTAGGCTTCCAATCGATATATCGATCGGCCGAATTTTTTTTTTTTGAAAAAATGGAAAAAAATTTAAAAAAAGCAAAAAATGATAAAAAAAATTGTGGAAAATAATGAAAATGAATAAGAATAATTTCATATGAAGATATTAATAATTTTACAATGGTTTTGGTTTGAAATAAAAATGCATAACTAATTAATTACAACATAAAACTATAAAAGTGAAGAAATTTCATTTAAATAGATAATCCATTGCATTGGTTACAAAATCCCCTCCCTGGGTTCCACCTAATGGTGTGCCATAACCATAAGAGGTGCCACCACCATCGTTGCCGCCGTGTCCACCGTTGTTGTCATTCGAATCTGTGTCTTCTTCTTGAATTTCATTATCCACATCTCTTGTTTCATCTGATGATTCAACTCCTTCTTGGCCCTGAAATTGTGTTGCGGGGATGACTTCGTCTTCTTCATCATCGTCGTCATCCTCATCTTCAGGCTCCTCAATGATTGGCCGTTTTCCACGTCGTCTTGCACCTTCAGATTGTTGAGTCTGCTGCGTGGATCGTCTCGGGCGTTGATGTTCTATGGTGTCGCCGTATGCTTGATGCTCCACTTGAGACCATGTCAAGTCTTCACCTTGGAATACTGGGCCGTCGACATCCATAATCCACTCGTTGTCGTCTTCCAATGAATCCAAATTGATTGGATCTTCATGTGCTGGGTTACGTTGAAGATTTAGGAAACGCTCATGCAATTTTTGATTGTATTGCACGAACACCAAATCATTCAACTTCTTTTGCTTCAACCGATTCCTCTTCTTGGTGTGTAACTGTTAAAAGCAAGAAAATTAAAGTGAGATATTATAAAGTAGATAAATTTTAAAAATCGTACTTCATAAATTTGTAAGGACAACTCACATTTTCAAATGCGCTCCAGTTTCTCTCACAACCGGAAGATGAACAAGTGAGTCCAAGAATTTTGATGGCGACCTTCCTCAACTCTGGTACCTCGCCCCCGTATTTATCCCACCAATTGACTGGGATTGTGTTGTCCCTTGCTCTCACGATGGTTCCCCAACTGAACGGTCCACTTTCCTGTAAATAATAATCCAGTTGTTTTTGCAGTCTGTCTTGCACCTCCGGATCTGGCTCCATCTTCGCCATTGCCTGCACACAACGAAGCATATGTGTTTGGACTGCCGCGTCCCGGTCCGCGGTCTTAAACCATACTCCGGGGTTAAGGACAAATCCTGCATGGTAAAGGTCAGACGACATCTGACGACTCCATCTTCCTTCGATTACCTCAATAACAGGGCCATATTGCAGTGGTCTGTACTGATAGTTTTCCTTAATTTTTTCTTTGGCCCTATCCATTGCATTGTATAAGTAGCCCATAGAGGGTTTTTCATCTCCATCAACTAATCTCAAGACATGGACCAGGGGAATTCCAGCGTGAAGGGCTCGTTGTACACCTTTCCAGAATTGAACAGAAAGAATAGTTCTTTCTGTTTGTTTTCCGGTTCTAAGGTTACACCACTTGCTCTTGGTCCATTCATCTGCTACCATGAGTGTCCTAAGTGCATTCTTATGTTCCCAAAGTGATTGCAAAGTTAAGAATGATGTGGCAAATCTAGTGGGTCCTGGCCTAACAATATCTCCATTGCAAAACAATCTCATGCAGTGCAATAATTGTGTGTGTGCATAAATGAAAACAGTGATTCTTCTAGCTAAACTAATAGTTCTAATATGCATCTTTCCAATGTCTTCCAAAATTAAATCAATACAATGTGCAGCACATGGTGTCCAAAATATTGTGGGGTGCCTCTCTATCACTAATTCACATGCAGCTTTATAATTAGCAGCGTTATCAGTTACAATTTGAACAACATTTTCTTTTCCAATAATATTTTCAATAACATCATTTATTTCTTTAAACAAATATATTGCAGTGTGTGAATGTGCAGATGCATCAATGGATTTCAAAAACATGGTTCCTTTTGGAGAATTAGCTAAAAAGTTAATTAATGATCTTTGTCTTCTGTCAGTCCATCCATCACACATTAATGTACAACCATAAGTTTTCCAATGTCCTTTATGTATCTCTAAAATCTTATGAGTTTCTCTTACCTCTTCTTGCAAACATGTTTCACTTATCTCATGCATTGATGGTGGGGCTAAACCAGACCCAAATCTACCTATTGCTTCTAATGCAACATGAAAAGAACGTGAAGTTAATGCATGAAAAGATACACCTGCAGTGATTGCCCATCTAGCTATCTTTGAATTGCATTTTTCCTTTCTTCTTTTTTTAATCTATTTTCTAAAGTTGTTTGTTGTCCAGGGCCTCCTCTTAATCTTTGATCAACTACATCTTCAACATTACCTCTACAAAATAAATCCATAGGACCTCTAGTGTTTTTCCTTCTTTGTTTGGATGGAGGAGGCCTTGAACTAGGACCACCAATTTCTATTACATCATCATCACCTACATGTGGTTGTTGATCTCCTATGTCTCTAGCAAAATCTTCAGAATAAAATGAACCTCTTCTACATTTACTCTCAGATTTTTTATTCATGAATTCTTCTATTTCTTTTCTAATTTCTGGTGTTGTTCTAGGGCAAGGTTTAGCATTAGCTCCTGGTGAATGCAATATGTGTTCTTTGAGTCTGGTTATGTCATGCGCCGAGGCCGGCCGACTCCGAGACGCGGCAAATGTATATATGATATCAGTAAACAGGAGTTCAATAACATACTCACACGACAGCTAAAATGACAACACAGATAAAAACAGGGCTGACATGATATATACACCAAATGCGGAAGCTAAAGACTGAATCTGTAATTCAAAAACACATTACAGACTCGATACATAATCAACTGTCCTGTGAGAGCCAATATATATACAAAGACATCCAAATACAATACAAACGCGTGCCCAAGCACAGAATATAATACATACAAGCAAAAGGAATGCTGATAGCCTCTGATACTCGCGGGACGTAGCGCTACTCCGCTACTGATGAAATCCCTCGGGGAGCTCCTCCTCCAGATCCGACTCAGATGACACTGAAGAAAAATATTATGCGAGGGGTGAGCCACACGCTCAGTGAGCAGCATAACCCATGCATCACAATATATATATTAACCACCAGATCTTATTATTCCACAATCACATTATTAAAAGCCACAAAATGGCAACAGCTATACAGGCCAGTGGGTCGCTATCGCCAACCCACTACACCCTCACCCTCACCCCTCAATAGGTGACATAGGATATTGGGACTTATTAGCCTGATAATCATCCATACACAATCATACACCCTCACCCTCACCCCTCAATAGGTGACATAGGATATTGGGACTAATAATCCAGTGGGTCGCTACATCGCCAACCCACTACACCCTCACCCTCACCCCTCAATGGGTGACATAGGATATTGGGACTGACTAGGCTGTTAATCACCCTTGGTCCACCGATAGCCTCTCCTCCACACCGTAGCTTGCCTGGTCTACTCCCACATTCAGCACAGTCCGAGTCCAAGATCAGGAGGTGCCTACTGATGGGAGCCCTCTGTCAGGATAGCCTGCTATTGCCTGGTCTACTCCCACATTCAGCACAGTCCGAGTCCAAGATCAGGAGGTGCCTACTGATGGGAGCCCTCTGTCAGTCTATGCTGAGGAGTTCCTACACGGATCCAACAAAGGGGAGAGAAACAGCCTACCCACACGCATATGATCCACTCGGATCCGCTGACAAACACATCTCAACAACTCTAATGTCATGAATTCTTCAGAATTCCTCCAGGGCGCATAACCAGGATGCGGGGAACAGACATTATAATAAAGAGGTTGGAATATTACCGGGGGAAAGAACCTTGGGAGGGCAGCGTGAGGTCCCGATATAGGACATCCCGACAACCAAACAAGGAACACGGAGTACCCTAGTCCGGGTCTCACCGCTGTCCTCGCGAGGCCCCTCCCCTATAATATTCACTAAGACATGCTAACAATCACATGCTCGCACTTGATATATGCAAATTAAACTAAATGGGAACATGCATAAGTCAAGGTTTTCCTAGTAGGGAAACATGATAATAGGATGCATGGTTCCTAAGGGTACAAGTCCCTAGCATACAAAGTCTAGGGTGGCATGCATACTACACATTATCATGCTTACATAGTTTTCATATTACACAAGTTAACATTAATTATGGTGCCCCAGGGGAGGACGGTACACGCCCAAATGCATGTAACGCCTCCCTGCCGGGTTGGATTGTCCCACTCACCGGTATCTGGGTCGTCGCGCGACCGTCCGTCAAGATCTGCAAGACAGGTATTTAATATGGTGAGTATAACACACAATTAAACCCAAGAATACATTAAAATACACAACACTCGGACAAGCGTACATACAGCCTGTACGCACGCGAGCCCGAGCACCCCTACTCACTCCCGAACTCCCGGGCAGCCGCACGCACGGCCACCCGCCTCGGGCGCAAAGTCGAGCCCCGGCCCGCGCCCCCAGACGCCTTGCCGAGCCCAGCCCGCACGCCCGGACACCCTGCCGAGACCTCCTGGGTGCACCACGCGCTCACTGCGCCCCAGCGCAGCAACCCGCGCGCACACCCGCACACCCTGCGCGCCACTGCCTCGCTCCCCGCGCACCTCGCGCGTACCACCGGCTCGACCAGCCCCGGGTGCACCCGCGCGCACTGCGCCCCAGCGTAGCGCCCACACACCTGCCCGCTCACACTCCCCGCTCGCACCCTACTCGCCCCGCGCGCACCGCATGCCCTGTGCCCCTGCGCAGCGCTCCGCGCGCTCTTTGCCCGCACGGCGCCCAGCGCGCCTGGCAGCACGCGCCCAGCGCGCCTGCCAGCCTCCGCGCTGCTTGCCCGTGCTGCCTGCCTGCGCGCATCGCCGAGTGGCCCGAGCACCGCTCGCCTACCCGCCTGAGCACTGCCCGCCTGCTGCCCGAGCACTGCCCGCCTGCCTGCCTTGCTCGCACAGCCCGCTCGCCTCGCCAGCCATCCTACATGCCAGCTCTGCCAGCCTACCCAGCGCGCCCAGCACGCCCCCTGCACCACCCGAGCGCACGCCCGCGCGCACGCGCTCGCGCGCCCGGCCACCTGATGCGCTGCCTGCTGCGCTCGCTGCCATCCTACCCGGGACAGCCAACCACCCTGCCCGAGCAACCCAACCTCCTCTCTCCGGCCACCAATGGCCTCCAACCGCCTCCCAACCACCACCAACAGCCACCCACAGCTGCCGACCACCACCCAACCTCAAAACCACCCTCCTAACAAGCATCTAAGCCAAAAAAAGAAGGAAAAAGAGCTTACCAAGGGAAGGAAAGGAAGTTCGGTTGCTCTCCGCGCACCGAAACACCTCCCCAAAGACCTCCACCGCCAAGCTCTTCCTTAGCCCTCGAAATGGCTCAAATCAGGGGAGAAAAGAGAGGGGGAGAAGGGGCTAAACACGCCGGAATTCGAATCCGAAAATACCGGGGTATAGATCGGGACCGGATCTAACCTTTCTATGTTTTGGGTTTTGAGTTCCAAGCCCTCTAAGTGGCTCAAAACTAAGAAAAAGAGAGAGGGGGAGAGAGAAATTCCAAGGAAGAAGATGATGAATAGTGTAGGAACCTTTTTAGCTCACACTTATATAAAGTCAACACTTAGATTAATGTTAACCAAGGTTAATTAGGGCTTAAGGCATGATTAGATGAGTTAAGTGGGTTTTGACTTGGGTCAACCCAACCACAAATAAAAACAAAAAGGGTTGACCAAGTCATGGGCCCACTTTGACCGAGTCAACTCTCCCAATGACTTCTCGCTCTGTCAAAACCCGGATACGCCCCGGAACTGTGAAATTCTAAAATTTTACCGGAATTCGATGAAATTTTTGTGAGCGGCTTGGAATGGCACTAGGACACATAATATGCAGTTAGATTTTCAATCGGAGCCCTCAATCTCAGGGCGATAGCTAACAGCCTGAAATTTTAGCGGTTCCGATCGAAAAACGAAAAAAAAAAAAAACTGAAAAACTGCCAGAATGGTCCAACGGTTACCAGAAGGTTAAAAGTGACACATATATAACATTCTTCCCCCCTTAGGAAATTTTGTCCTCAAAATAATGCAAAAACATCTAGGAAGGGAAGAGATGCGGATACGCGTCACGCAAGGCATCCTCGAGCTCTCAAGGGGCCTCGGCACCGGAACGGTGCAGCCATCGCACCTTGACCAACGGGACGGTCTTGGTGCGGAGCCCTTTCTCGCGGCGGTCCATGATCACAATCAGCTGCTCCACGAATGACAGTCCGGCTCGAAGACGAGCGGCTCGAACGGGATGACGTGAGCAGGATCATGGACGCAACACACACCCAACCGCGATGCCTCAGAGCAACCTGCGAACCCACCCCTCCCAGACGGAAGGGTAAGAACTGGCGCTGAGGTGAGCCTTCGCTTAAACTCCAGGAAGCTCTCCTCGCAAGACGGGGACCGTTCGAACCGGACATCCTTCCAAGCGAGGCGGTTAGGAGGTACAGCTATCCTCGAGAAACCCTCGACAGACCTCCCGCAATAACCCGCCAAGCCCAGGAAGCTCCGAATCCCAGCAGGGTTCGACGGTCAACGCCAAATTGACACAGCGAGCAACTTGACCGGGTCCACAGATATGCCCTTGCCAGAAAATCTCGTGGCCCAGAAAAACCATACGCTCCAACCAAACTCGCACTTGATCCATCACCAGCTGATGCTTCCAGGGTATCCCTTGACTGGGAAAAGAAACCTTGGGAGAGCAGCATGAGGTCCCGATATAGGATACCCCGACAACCAAACAAGGAACACGAAGTACCCTAGCCCGGGTCTCAACGCTGACCTCACACGGCCCCTTAAACCAGAAAAGGAACACTAGAAGAAGACATCACCCCTAAAGAATACCACCAACCGCACTTGATCATCTACATCTAGATAATCACCCACCGATAACCTTCAACCTCCATCACAAGACCGGACCCAACATCCGTGGGAACGGTCGAACAACAATTGGGTCACGAGGCGACGCGTCTTCGTCTCATCCACACCCTCACTCCTGAAAGGAGACATCTTGGGACTTTGGGAGAGACTTAGACTGCTCTACACCCCTGGTCCACCGGTAGCCTCTCCTCCACACCGTAGCTTGCCTGGTCTACTCCCACATTCAGCACAGTCCGAGTCCAAGATCAGGAGGTGCCTACTGATGGGAGCCCTCTGTCAGGATAGCCTGCTATTGCCTGGTCTACTCCCACATTCAGCACAGTCCGAGTCCAAGATCAGGAGGTGCCTACTGATGGGAGCCCTCTATTAGGATAGTCTGTCTATGCTGAGGAGTCCCTACACGGGTCCAACGAAGGGGAGAACGATTCCACGCTCGCGACCACATTCATTAACCCTCTCCCAGGTAGCCTCTACCTGGCATACTCCCATGATTAGTACCCCTCCGACTACATCGGCGGCACCTACGGATGGGAGCCCACTGCCAGGACGGCTACAACCCAGCCTCCTCAACTTGAACAACCACTCTCAATACCCGCTCATCGAGATAATACACACATGCTTAACAGCAACCAACACACATATATTTATAGGGAGCTAGGGAAACAAAACATTACCTCGAACCATGACACCCGGAACCTGCGCCTCCTCGGCCGAAAGAGCTGCAACTCTGCCCTGAACAAACTACGGCTGAGGAGCAGGGGCACGCCTCGCCGGCTGCACTGGCTACTAACGCTGAGGCTGCACGCGGGGTCGACCAGCATCTGGGCAATTATACGAGATATGCCCGATGCGCTGACAATGGTAACAGCGCCGCGTCTCTGGTCGCCAGGCCTGGATTGGCACTGCCGCAATGGGTGCTGGATCCCACACTGGCACCACATCTGCTGGAGGAGAGGCAGCCGCTAAATGATCAAAGCGGGGCCTCTTCTTGCACTGCCCCTGGTCCTGGCTCCTGGGAGGACTCTGATCTGCAGAAGGGGTCGGAACCCTCACGAGGATCCTGAGGTCTCGCTCGACTGTCTTCGCTCGAGACACCAAGTCTGAGAACCTCGAGAAAGCCTGGGAGGAGACATGCACCCGAATGGCGCTGCAGAGACCAAGCTCGAAACGGTGGCACCTCGTCTCTTCGTCCATCACCAAGGCTGGAGCGAATCTGGATAGCCTCGTGAAGCGCGTGGAGTAATCGGCGACAGACATAGAGCCCTGCGTCAACCGCTCAAACTCCTGCATCACGATCTGCCGCTCCGAGAACAGGAAGTACTCCTCCAGGAAATACCTCCGGAATCCCGCCCATGAAAGTTGCTCCAATCCCTCGGGGATGTCCACCACTCGGGTAGCCCACCAGTCGGCAGCACTACCCGTCAGCATGAAGGTGGCAAGGGAGACTCGCTGGCGATCCATGCAATGCATAGTCGAGAAGATCATATCCACCTCCATCAACCATCGCTCTGGAGCAAGAGGATCCGCCAACTGGCCATTGAAACTTGGGAGGGTGGAGCTTCAGAAAGGCCGCGAGGCCACTCTGCTGCACCCGCGCTGCAGCCTCCAGCTCCACCTCCCTCGCCGGGGAATCCTGAACTCTCACCGCCGGAATCACCACAGGGATTGGGGGTACATCGGGTACCACAGGCGGATCTGCCACCAAGGGACCTGTGGAACTGCATCACGGGCCGCCCTCAGCTCCTGGATCTCCCGCGCCTGCTCTACCAACACTCTGGTCTGGGCCTCCAGTGCCCTGGTCTGAGTCTCCACTAAATCCGCTATCCGAGCGAACGCACGTTCCCATGCAGGAGGCGCCTGCGCCGATCCTGGCCTCACAGCCGTGGACTCTCCAGTAGCATCCTCGCCTCTAGCAGGTCCGGAAACCTCCAAAGGTCGAGAGGGACCATGTCCGCGCCGTCCTCCACGAGGAGGCATATCAGCAACCTAAGAAAACTCATATAAAAATCCTAGGACTCATCTCTACGAAAAGAAGACCATTGGCTCTGACAGGACCAGGCTCTGATACCAACTTTTGTCACGCCCCAGGGCCGGCCGACCCCGGGACGCAGCAAGTGTATATATGATATCAGTAAACAGGAGTTCAATAACATACTCACACAACAGCTAAAATGACAACACAGATAAAAACAGGGCTGACATGATATATACACCAAATGCGGAAGCTAAAGACTGAATCTTTAATTCAAAAACATATTACAGACTCGATACATAATCAACTGTCCTGTGAGAGCCAATATATATACAGAGACATCCAAATAATACACAAACGCGTGCCCAAGCACGGAATATAATACATACAAGCAAAAGGAATGCTGATAGCCTCTGATACTCGCGGGATGTAGCGCTACTCCGCTACTGATGAATCCCTCGGAAGCTCCTCCTCCAGATCCGACTCAGATGACACTGGAGAAAATATTATGCGAGGGGTGAGCCACACGCTCAGTGAACAGCACAACCCATGCATCACAATATATATTAACCACCAGATCTTATTATTCCACAATCACATTATTAAAAGCCACAAAATGGCAACAGCTATACAGGCCAGTGGGTCGCTGTCGCCAACCCACTACACCCTCACCCTCACCCCTCAATAGGTGACATAGGATATTGGGACTTATTAGCCTGATAATCATCCATACACAATCATACACCCTCACCCTCACCCCTCAATAGGTGACATAGGATATTGGGACTAACAATCCAGTGGGTCGCTACATCGCCAACCCACTACACCCTCACCCTCACCCCTCAATAGGTGACATAGGATATTGGGACTGACTAGGCTGTTAATCACCCTTGGTCCACCGATAGCCTCTCCTCCACACCGTAGCTTGCCTGGTCTACTCCCACATTCAGCACAGTCCGAGTCCAAGATCAGGAGGTGCCTACTGATGGGAGCCCTCTGTCAGGATAGCCTGCTATTGCCTGGTCTACTCCCACATTCAGCACAGTCCGAGTCCAAGATCAGGAGGTGCCTACTGATGGGAGCCCTTTGTCAGTCTATGCTGAGGAGTTCCTACACGGATCCAACGAAGGGAAGAGAAACAGCCTACCCACACGCATATGATCCACTTGGATCCGCTGACAAACACATCTCAACAACTCTAATGTCATGAATTCCTCAGAATTCCTCCAGGGCGCATAACCAGGATGCGGGGAACATGCATCATATAATAAAGAGGTTGGAATATTAACGGGGGAAAGAACCTTGGGAGGGCAGCGTGAGGTCCCGATATAGGACATCCCGACAACCAAACAAGGAACACGGAGTACCCTAGCCCGGGTCTCACCGCTGTCCTCGCGAGGTCCCTCCCCTACAATATTCACTAAGACATGCCAACAATCACATGCTCGCAGTTGATATATCCAAATTAAACTAAGTGGGAACATGCATCAGACAAGGTTTTCCTAGTAGGGAAACATGATAATAGGATGCATGGTTCTTATACGGGTCCTAAGGGTACAAGTCCCTAGCATACAAAGTCTAGGGTGGCATGCATACTACACATTATCATGCTTACATAGTTTTCATATTACACAAGTTAACATTAATTATGGTGCCCCGGGGGAGGACGGTACACGCCCAAATGCATGTAACGCCTCCCTGCCGGGTTGGATTGTCCCACTCACCGGTATCTGGGTCGTCGCGCGACCGTCCGTCAAGATCTGCAAGACAGGTATTTAATATGGTGAGTATAACACACAATTAAACCCAAGAATACATTAAAATACACAACACTCGGACAAGCGTACATACGGCCTGTACGCACGCGAGCCCGAGCACCCCTACTCACTCCCGAATTCCCGGGCAGCCGCACGAACGGCCACCCGCCTTGGGCGCACAGCCGAGCCCCGGCCCCCTCCCCCAGACGCCTTGCCGAGCCCAGCCCTCACGCCCGGACACCCTGCCGAGACCTCCCAGGTGCACCGCGCGCTCACTGCGCCCCAGCGCAGCAACCCGCGCGCACACCCGCACACCCTGCGTGCCACCGCCTCGCTCCGCGCGCACCCCGCGCGTACCACCGGCTCGACCAACCCCGGGTGCACCCGCGCGCACTGCGCCCCAGCGCTGCGCCTGCACACCTGCCCGCTCACACTCCCCGCTCGCACCCTACTCGCCCCGCGCGCACAGCATGCCCTGCGCCCCTACGCAGCGCTCCGCGCGCTCTCTGCCCGCACGGCGCCCAGCGCGCCTGCCAGCCTACCACCGCCCAGCGCGCCTGCCAGCCTGCCCGCGCTGCTTGCCCGCTCTGCCTGCCTGCGCACATCGCCGAGTGGCCCGAGCACCGCTCGCCTGCCCGCCCGAGCACTGCCCGCCTGCCTGCCCTGCTCGCACAGCCCGCCCGCCTCGCCAGCCATCCTACATGCCAGCTCTGCCAGCCTACCCACCGCACCCAGCACGCCCCCTGCACCACCCGAGCGCACGCCCGCGCGCACGCGCTCGCGCGCCCGGCCACCTGATGCGCTGCCTGCTGCGCCCGCTGCCATCCTACCCGGGACAGCCAACCACCCTGCCCGAGCAACCCAACCTCCTCTCTCCGGCCACCAATGGCCTCCAACCACCTCCCAACCACCACCAACAGCCACCCACAGCCGCCGACCACCACCCAACCTCAAAACCACCCTCCTAACAAGCATCTAAGCCAAAAAAAAGAAGGAAAAAGAGCTTACCAAGGGAAGGAAGGGAAGTTCGGTTGCTCTCCGCGCACCGAAACACCTCCCCAAAGACCTCCACCGCCAAGCTCTTCCTTAGCCCTTGAAATGGCTAAAATCAGGGGAGAAAAGAGAGGGGAGAAGGGGCTAAACACCTCGGAATTCGAATCCGAAAACACCGGGGTGTAGATCGGGACCGGATCTAACCTTTCTATGTTTTGAGTTTTAAGCTTCAAGCACTATAGGTGGCTCAAAACTAAGAAAAAGAGAGAGGGGGATAGAGAAATTCCAAGGAAGAAGAAGATGAATAGTGTAGGAACCTTTTTAGCTCACACTAATATAAAGTCAACACTTAGATTAATGTTAACCAAGGTTAATTAGGGCTTAAGGCATGATTAGATGAGTTAAGTGGGTTTTGACTTGGGTCAACCCAACCACAAATAAAAACAAAAAGGGTTGACCAAGTCATGGGCCCACTTTGACCGAGTCAACTCTCCCAATGACTTCTCGCTCGGTCAAAACCCGGATACGCCATGGAACTGCGATATTCTGAGACGTTACCAGAATTCGATGAAATTTTCGTGAGAGGCCTTAAATGGCACCAGGACACATAATATGCAGTCAGATTTTCAATCGGAGCCCTCAATCTCAGGGCGATAGCTAACAGCCTGAAATTTTAGCGGTTCCGATCGAAAAACGAAAAAAAAAATCGAAAAACTGCCAGAATGGTCCAACGGTTACCAGAAGGTTAAAAGTGACACATATATAACAGGTTATGCCACCACTACATAGATGTGAACAAAGTAAACATTTGACTATATGTTTTACAGTAGTACTTTTATATTCACCATATTTCCATGCACAGTGTCTTTTGTATTAGCCGATCTTAGATTAGATGAACTACCTCCAGAAGAAGACATTTAAAAAAGAAAAAGATTTTTTAGGTTTCAAAAAATTAAATAATAATTATTTAATTAAGTGGATGATGCTACTTTAACTACTTTCTAAAAAATCTCTACTAAGTACAAAGAATAAATACTTCTAAAAATAGGAGAAAAATTGAAAGATGAGTAGTTTTCCTCCAAATGCCTTCAAAGTCTCCACCAAAAGCCTCCAAAAACTCCACCAAAGTCCTCCAAGTAGTTGTGACGCCCCAGGGCGGCTGTCCCCGAGACGTGGCAATAATAAAATATCAGCTATCAATACCTGAGGTCAATAAAGACTCCTACAACAATACACTAGGTGGCAAAGCAAAGATAATGATAACTGACTGCAAAGCGGAAGCATAATATATAAACAATGTCTGTAAATCAAAAACATTATTACAGGCCCAAATACACAATCACTGTCCTGTGAAAGCCAAGTCTAGACCAAAGAAAATACAACCTGTGCTACATGCACGATTTACAATACATACATGACTCTAGGACTGCTGACAGCCTCGCACTCGCCATCCGCCGGAAGAACGCTCCACGCCCATAAGACCACGCCACAGGAAAGCTCCAGCTCCACGCCCAACACTGCCCCTGAAAAGAAAACAGTATGCGAGGGGTGAGCTACAAGCTCAGTGAGTGGCTAGAAACCAATCACCATACTACAGTTCAATACTCAAACAATTTCCTCACAAGGAAAACATGGGTGGAAACCCATGGATAACAGGGTCACGTAGCAGCGCGACCAACCTCACCCTTACCCTCACTCCCGGAGGGAGACTCTTGGGACTTTTTGGGAGAGACCATACCGTCGGTCGAAGAGACCCGGAATTACTGGTCTACACAACACTACTGGATCATCTACATCTAGATAACTGCCCAACGATGTCCTTGAACATCGATACGAGACCGGACCCAACAACTATGGGAACGGTCGAACAACGAATGGGTCACGCGGCAATGTGTCTTCGCCTCATCCTCACCAATATCATTCGTTAACCCTCTCCTGGGTATCCTCTACCTGGTATACTCCCACGATCAGTACGTTCCCGAATGCATCGGTTGTACCTACGGATGGGAGCCCTCTGTCAAGACAGCTACAACCCGGCCTCTTCAACTCACCACTCTACACCCTTGGTCCACCGATAGCCCTTTCCCCGGGTAGCCTCTACCTGGTATACTCCCATGGTCAGTACGTTCCTGAATGCATCGGTAGTACCTACAGATGGGAGCCCTCTGTCAGGACAGCTGTAATCCCGAGATGTTCCTACATCGGATCCAACGAAGGGGAGAGCGATCCCATGTTCGCAAAGCGAACCCAATGAAAAACAACTACTCTCGATAATCACTTATCGAGATATCAAAACACAGGCATAACAACAATCTATGCAACACAACTCATATTAACCTTAAAATATATAAAGTCCCTAAACGGGAGTAACTACACAAGCTAGTGGGTCGTAACATTGCCGACCCACCCCACCCTCACCCTCACTCTTTAGGGGTGACATGGGCCTTTTGGGACAGACTACGCTGCTCTCCACCCTTGGTCCACCAGTAGCCTCTCCCTCGCGTAGCCTCTACCTAGTATACTCCCACGATCAGCACCCTCCGAACGCATTCGGAGGTACCTACAGATCGGGGCCCTCTGTCAGGACAGCTTTCCAACGCCGGGGAGTCCCTACTCGGATCCAACGAAGGGGAGAAAACAGCCTACTCACACGGATACAATCCTCTTGGATCCGTCGACAACGATTTCTAACACTACTAATGTCATGAATTCTCAAGAATTCCTCCAGGGCGCATAACTAAGATGCGGGGAGACATATTGTTATATATGTGTCACTTTTAAGCTTCTGGTAACCGTTGGGACATTCTGGTAGTTTTTCAGGTTTTTTCGTTTTTTGATTGGAACCGCTAAAATTTTGGAATTTTAGCTATCACCCTGAGTTTGAGGGGTCCGATTGGAAATCTAACTGCATATTATGTGACCTGGTGCCATTCCAAGCCACTCACGAAAATTTCATCGAATTCCGATAACGTTTCAGAATTTTGCAGTTCCGAATCGTATCCGGGTTTTGACAGAGCGAAAAGTCATTGGGGGATTTGAATTGGTCAAGGTTGACCTTTGACTTGGTCAAATGAGTTTGGATTTTAGTGTGGTTGGGTTGACTAGGGTCAAACCACACTTAAACCTAATCTAATCCTAGCCTAAACCTAATTAGGGCTAATCTAAGTGTGGGTGTGAGAGTGTGTGGTGGGTGTGTGAGTATAAAGAAATCCGACGACAACATATCCCCCACTATTCATCATCTTCTCCACTTAAAATCTCTCTCTCCCCTCTCTTTAAAACCTCCATATGACCTAGCTAGAGGTGTTGGATTGAGAAGCCATAGAAGGAGAAAAGATAGGTGAGGACCCGATCTATCCATCCATGGTCTTGGATCTTCATTTCCCTTTGTTTTTCCTCCTCTAATGGACCCTCTTCTCCTCTGATTTCAGCCCCTCTTTGGCTGAGTGGAGACCTTGGTGGTAGTGGTCTTGGAGGTGGTGTTTCGGTGCGCGAAGAGCACCCTATCTTCCTCCCCTTCCTTTCCTCTCCTTGGGTGAGTTTCTTTTCCTTCCTTTCTTGTTTAGATGCTTTATTAGGAGGTGTTTTTGGGTATGTATGGTTTTCATGGTGGTTTGGGTGGCTGTTGGTGGCGGTTGGTGGCCATTGGTGGCCGTCGGGGAGGTGGTAGGGTTGTCTCAGGTAGGCTGGCAGCGCAGGCAGGCGGGCTGGCAGGCAGGGCGGGCAGAGCAGGCTGGCAGGGCACGCGCGCGCGGGTGGAGCAGGAGTGTGCGGGTGATGCGAGCTGGGCACCGTGCGGGGGCGTGCGCGCGGGGCGCTGCGCAGAGGCGCAGTGCGTGCTGTGCGCGCGGGGCCGCGTGCGGGTGCTGCGCGCAGGGGGCTGTGCAAGGGCGTGCGCACGGAGCGCTGCACAGAGGCGCAGTGCGTGCTGTGCGCGCGCGGTGAGGTGAGTGGGTGGTGCCCGCGGGGTGCTGCGCTGGGGCGCAGGGCGTGCGGGTGTGCGCGCGAGTTGCTGCGCTGGGGCGCAGTGAGCGCGCGGTGCACCCGAGGGGCTCGGCAGCGGGTCCGGGCATGCTGGTAGGGGCTCAGCAGTGCGTCTGGGCGCGCGGGCTGGTGCGCGGCTGTGCGCCTGGGGCGGGTGGCCGTGCGTACGGCTGCCCGGGGGTTCGGGATTGAGTTGGGGTGCTCGGACTCGCGTGCGTACGGGCCGTATGTACGCTTGTCCGAGTGTTGGGTATTTTTGTGTATTTTAGTGTATTTTGTGTATTTTACTCACCGAGTTGATTACCCTGTCTTGCAGATCTTGACGGATGGTCGCGCGACGACCCGGTTATTGGTGAGTGGGACAACCCAACCCAGTAGGGAGGCGCTATATGCACTTGGGCGTATACCGTCCTCCCCTGGGGCACCATAGTTTAATATTAACTTGTATAATATGTAATCCATGCAAGCATGATTAGCGTGTAGAATGCATGCCACCCTAGACTTTGTATGTTAGGGACTTGCACCCTTAGGATATGTGTATGAGCCATGCATCCTGACACCATGTTTCATGCTAGGAAAGCCTCGATCTATGCATGTGTCCTATTAGTTTAATTTATTCAATTAAATGCTAACTTATGGTATTTTTGCATGCCTTAGTATGTATTATAACCTGGTAGTTATTATATATGTTCCCCGCATCTTGGTTATGCGCCGTGGAGGAATTCTGAAGAATTCATGACACCAGTAGAGTCTCCCTTCTCTGGATTAAGGGGCCTTGCGAAGTCAGCGTTGAGACCCGGGCTAGGGTACTCCGTGTTCCTTGTTTGGTTGTCGGGATATCCTATATCGGGACCTCATGGTGCCTTCCCAGGGTTTCTTTTTCCAGTTAAGGGTACCGCGGATCCGAGTGGATCGTATGCGTATGGATAGGCTGTTTTTGTTTCCTTCGTTGGATCCGTATAGAGACTGCCCCAGCGTTAGAAAGGCCGTCCCGTGAGAGGGCTCCCATCAGTAGGTACCTCCTGATTTGGATTCGGACTGTGCTGAAGTGTGGGAGTAGGCCAAGCGGCTACGGAGTGGAGGAGAGACTATCGGTGGACCAAGGGTGATTAACAGCCTAGTCAGTCCCAATATCCTATGTCACCTATTGAGGGGTGAGGGTGTGGTGGGTCGGCGATGTAGCGACCCACAGGATTGTGTAGTTCCTGTCACTTTGGGGCTTGAATAATAATAAAATGGTGGTTAATATGAATTGTGATGCATGGGTTGTGCTATTCACTGAGCGTGTGGCTCACCCCTCGCATATATTTTTCTCCAGTGTTATCTGAGTCGGATCTGGAGGAGGAGCTCCCCGAGGGACCTCAGCAGTAGCGGTGCAGCGCCACATTTCCGCGAGTGTTAGAGGCCATCAGCATCCCTTTTTGATTTGTATGTATTATATTGTGCTTGGGCACCGGTTTGTATTATATTGGATGTCATTGTATATATTGGCTCTCAGTGGACAGTTGATTATGTATCGAGTCTGTAATGTGTTTGAGTTACAGATTCAGTCTTTTAGCTTCCGCTATCATGTCAGCCTTGCTTTCGTATGTGTTGTCATTTTTGGGGTTGTTTAGAGTATATTATTGACCTCCTGTATAGACTGCTGATTTCATGTATACACTTGCCGCATCCTGGGGACGGCCGCCTTGGGGCGTGACAGGAGCAGCCTCACATCCCGCGAGTGTTAGAGGCCATCAGCATCCTTTCTTTGATTGTATGTATTATATTTCCGTGCTTGGGCACTCGTTTGTATTATATTGGATGTCGTTGTATATATTGGCTCTCACAGGACAGTTGATTATGTATCGAGTCTGTAATATGTTTTTGATTTACAGATTCAGTCTTTTAGCTTCCGCTATTTGTGTATATATCATGTCAGCCTCATTGCTGTATGTGTTATCATTGTTGATATTGTTTAGGGTATATTATTGAACTCCTGGTTAGACTGCTGATATCTTGTATACACTTGCCGCGACCTGGGGACGGCCGCCCTGGGGCGTGACATATATTATAACAATTAGGTTATAATATTCTCTAAGGCATGCTTACAACAATATAATCACATTTGATTTAATTAAATTAAACTAAATTGGAAACATGCATAGATCAAGGCTTTTTAAGCACAGGACATGGTGTCTAGGCATGTACGGGCCTCTATACATGATACATGGATGTATATCCCTAGCATACAATGTCTAATATGGCATGGTTACATCATAGTAAAACATGCATTAACATAGATATCTACATATTAGCTAGGGGGTCCCATGCATGCGCGACGCGCGTCTACGCTCGTCGAGTGCATCCCTAGAGAGGGGGGGGGGGGGGGGATTGGAATCGAACCACTCACCATTACCCGGGACCTCGCGCATCCCATCTGACGAGATCTGTAAGGTAAGGGCATTCAATATGGTGAGTAAACTACACAAATATAAAATTGACTAGAAATACCAAATACTCGGACAAGCATGCATACGGACTCGAACGCATGCGAGCACACATGTACGCACGCGAGTCCGAGTGCCCCGACACCTACCCGAACCCTCGGGCAGCCACACGCATGGCCCCCCGCACGCGCACACACGCATACGCACGCACGCACGCGCCCCAGCACCCTTGGCGCACTGCCGCGCGCCCGTGCAGAACCCCGCGCATGCCCCAGCACGCGCACGCACTCGCGCGCATGCACTGGCCCCCAGCCTCGCGCCCAGGCGCATGCCCAGGCGCACTGCCCCGCGCGCGCATGCTCGTGCGCGCCCGCGCGCACTCGCGCGCACTCTCGCGCGCACCCCCGCTCGCGCCAGCGCCTGCGCGCAACCGGGCGCCCACTCCGCGCGCACCTGCCAGCGCCCTTCTGCGCACGCGCCTGCGCGCGCACTCGCGCAGACAACCCCCTGCGCGCGCCCAGCCTTCCTTTACCCCTTTTTAACCTTCCCCAACCCCTCACACACACTCTAACTCATATGCATAGCATGCATGAACACCCTAACCATCCCAACAACCCTAAAAATCAAAAAGAAGGGGAAGAGGACTTACCAAAAGAGGGAAAGGGAAAGGGGGAGATGCGGGGCTCTCGACGCGCCCACGATCACCTCAACCACCACCAGCACCATCACCACCTCTTCTGCCTCTCCTCAGCCTCCTTCTTGGCTGAAAATCGGGGGGGGGGGGGGGAGAACAAGATATGAGAGGGTGCTTGAGAGAGAGGAGATCAATCAACAACAACACCTACACAAATCTAGACTTGCACTTGCACCTTCTCCTTCTCTTTTCTTTGTGAGTTTGACACAAACACTTGGGGGGCTTTGAAAGGGAGAAGGGAGAGCCAAGAATCCCACGTTGGGAGTGGGAGGGAGAGAGAGAGAGATATATATATTTTGGGCACAAATAAATATCTAAAAGAGGGGTCCAAAATGACCAATTCATCCCTTGACTAAAAATTCTGCACATGCTTCACTAGAACAGAAATAACTTCCTCAATCTAGCTCCGAATTACACAATTCAAAGTCCACTGGAAAGCCAAGAAGATTATCTACAACTTTCATGTTTATTCCAAGATCACATCATCCCTCCAGCTATTCCGAAAGGTGAGCTAAACATTGAACATGGCTGCTGCCAGAATTTTTCATCCCCGGGGTATACTTGGAAAAATACCCATAACTTTTACTACATGAATCCAGTTGATCTAATTCCACTTTTGTACGAAAGCTAACTCAAAACTGGACATCTCATAATAAAATCATATTTAAACCTCTTTATCTTGGATTTTAACAAAATCAAATCCAAATACCAAATTGGAAATACATAACTTCGAGGAGAAAAATTATGTAGCCAAATTTTCAATCAGAGCGCTCCAAATGACACAGGCATAACAGTAGTCCACCAATATCTCCACCAAGATAGGAATTTTTTGGATTTTTGATGGATTTTTGGATTTTTTTTTGTGGATTTTTGGTTTCTTTTGGGATTGAGGGATCTTGAGAAAAAATTGTTTGCTAAAAGAGAGAGTAGAGAACTAGAGATTGTATTGAGAGATTGAGAGTGATTGAATGGTAGAGAAGAAGTGTATTGAGTTGTTGTTGTGAGAATGGGGGTTTGGGAGAGTATTTATAGGATTCGGGAAAGGACCAAAAAAAAAAAAAATTGATGGGGGGGGGTTTATGAAAATAAACCCCCCAAACGGCTATATAGCCATTGGGGCCACAACGGCTTCATAGCCGTTTTAAAAAAAAAATACGCAGTTGGGTCGGGCTGGCCACCCGACCCGACTAGTCGATATATCGACGATATAGCGCTGATGTCATGCTGACGTCAGCGTGATTTCGATAATCCTTCGCGAATCCCCCGTGAATTATCATTTTCGTCGGTGAAAACGATATATCAATCGCTATTTAAAACTATGGTATTAATACATACAAGGAAAAAGGGGGATGCTGATGGCCTCTCGCTCGCAAGACCCAAAACACGGACGCTGCACTGCCTCTGGTACTGCGCCTAAGGGAGCTCCTCCTTCAAATCCGACTCAACGCCAACTGGAGGAAAACAAATGCGAGGGGTGAGCCACACGCTCAGTGAATGGTATAATTCATGCAACACAACTCATATTAACATTCGAAGGAATTATGGTCCCAACAGATGGAAGCAACTACATAAGCTGGTGGGTCGTGTAACAACCCGAGTCCACCACACCCTCACCCTCACCCTCACCGGGTGACATAGGATTATAGGGAGAAAGTCGACTCACTCTACACCGTTCGTCATCCGGTAGCCCTCTCCCGGGTAGCCTCTACCTGGTGGCCTCTCATGACCGCTACCTCTACCATATGGGCGCACCAACAGGCGTCATGAGTAGTGTCTGGGAGCACCTCGCAGGACAGCTATAAGCCGGGTAGCTTCAACACAGAGTTGACGAAGTAGAGAACACTCGACACTCGCGAATATGATCCTCATGGATTCGTCGTCGTCGGTCATTTAGACATCGAAAAAGGTAACGAATTCTCATGAATTCCCTCCAGGGCGCATAACTCAGATGCGGGGAAAACATATCATTCGTAGTGTCAATGCCATGGTATGACCCCATCAGAGGTCATACCCATGCCTAACCTCATTAGACAAGGTTCATCGTTTCATATAAGCATATATTAAATATATAACATGCATAATAATTATACATGTAATTTGATCAAGGAAGCATCTAAATATGTATAACCACAAGGTCATAATATCATTTAAGGCATGCCTATACTTATGCTTCTTCATAGACAGGCTAAGGATATGCTTAGACAAGATGGGAGCATGTATAAATCATGGTTAAGCTAGCATGGGACATGATGCATAGACAAGCATGGGTCCCTACACGTGATACTAGGATGCATAGTCCTAGCATACTATCTAATATGGCATGGATGAAACCTAGCAAGGCAAGCAATAACATAAAGGTCAATATGTAGTTATGGTGCCCCAGGGGAGGGCAATGCACGTCTACGTAAATTGAACGCCTCCCAACTGGGTTGGATCGACCCACTCACCGCAACCCGGGTCATTGCGTGACCCTTCGCCAAGATCTGCAGGACAAGGGCATTCAATATGGTGAGTATAACTACATAAAAACACTTGGAATTAACTGGAAATGCCTAAGACTTAGACATGCACGCATACGGGCTCGCACGCATGCAAGCACGCACGTATGCACGCATGCTCGAGTGCCCCAGCACCCATCCGAGCCCTCAGGCAGCCACATGCGTGGCCCCGCACGTGTACACATGAGCGCACGCGCCCCCGCTCCCGTTGGCGCCCTATCGAGCGCCTAGACGCGCTGCTGCGCGAGTGCGCACTCTAGCGCGCGCCCGCGCGCACTCGGCGTGCATGCGTACGCTCCCGCCTATGCGCCCACCAGCACACGTCTGCGCGCGCGCCTGTGCGCGCACACACGCGGACAGAGCCGCACTCGCGCCCAGCCACTCTTAACCCCTCCCCCCACCCTCCTCACACATCCTAACCCATAAACCCAACACGCATGATCACCCTCACATCCCCTAGAACAAGAAAACTCAAAGGAAAGAAGGGGGAGAGCTCACCAAAAGAGAGGGAATGAAAGGGGGAGATTCGGGGGCCCTCGATGCGCCCACGTCCACCTCAACCACCACCACCACTACCACCACCTTCTCAGCTTCTCCACCAGCCCTTCTTGGCTAAAAACAGGGGATAAAGGGGGGCATAAGAGGGAGCTAGAGAGAAAAGAATCAACTACAATAACAACACACACACACACACCTTTTGTGCTTCTTCTTTCTCCTTGGTCTTCTCACTTTCCAAACAAAAGGGGAGTGAAAGAGAGTGTGAGAGGAAGAGGAAGAGAGGGTGACGTGAGAGTGAGAAAGAGAGAGAGAGAGAGCTCAAAAAATTCTCATTTGGGGGGGGGGGTGAGAGCAATGGAAATAAGGGGGGGGGTATACCTAACCTAAACTCACCCATTAACAATCTAAATAACCAATGGTTATTTAACTATTAAGCAAGGGGGGGGGGGTAAGGTTACATAAGGTTACCACATTCACCAAAATATCCTAACACTATGCCTCCCATCAAACCAGTAACGCCCAAAACTCGATACGGTTCGGAACTGCATAATTTTTAAAACGTTACCGGAATTCGATAAAAATTTTATGGGTGATACAAAATGGTACTAGGACCCATAATATGCAGTTAGATTTTCAATTGGAGTACTCAAACTCATGCAGATAGCTAAAAGTTGCTATTTTGATTGAAAAAGAAAATGGTCAGAAATGGCCCAAATATAATCAATAGGCTAAAAGTGACACATATATAACACAAGAGGCCCATGGATTGGGTTACGGTGAGGATGTTTAGTCCCACATCGCCTAATGGGAGGAGATAGTCTGTGCTTATATGTGAGCACAGCTCTTACACACCAAGACGGGTTTTAAAGGCGTGAGCCCATTTAGGGGCAAAGCCTGGGGTGTCACAATCTCCGCGCGAAAAGGACCCGAAGAAGTTGTCTCCACCACTACGGCTGGGGGCACCTCTGGGAGGACAATGGCTGAGGGCACCTCTGGGAGGACAATAGCAGAAGGTGTTGTCTCCACCACTACGGCTGGGGGCACCTCTGGGAGGACAATGGCTGAGGGCACCTCTGGGAGGACAATAGCAGAAGGTGTTGTCTCCACCACCACAGCTGGGGGCACCTTCAGGAGGAAAATGGCAAGAGGCATTGTCTCCATCACCACGGTTGAAAGCAGTTCGGTAGACACCGAAGGACTAGCCATGCCCACAGAGACCACCAGAGTATTAGAGCAGGAGGTCGTGACCTCTTCAACCTCCGGAGAAGAAGGGATTGTAATATATAGTCGACAGTAACGAGTTGAAAACTGGGTTTAGTCATCATTCTTCAATGACAAAAGATCGAGTAGAAGCCACATCCAGATCAATAGCTGCAGAAGGAGAATGCAGGACATCAAGTGCAATTGGGCCATTCGGGCCTGTTGCGAATGCATCGAAGTGTATAACTGGTGATACACCAGTGCCACCCTTCGCCTCGCTAGCCACGGGAGCAGTGTGAGAAGTCTTGAACCTTCCCTTTTGAGGAAGCCGTGACCCAACCTCTTCTTAGGAAGAAGTAGTTCGGGCATGGAGAGTGGCGAGTTCTCTAGCCACGTTTTCATCGATGTTGAGAGAATTGGGGGGAGCATCCTTTTCCTTCGAAGTATGCGCGATGGCTTCAGCACCCTCAGGAAGATCATCGAACTCTGACACACGGAGGCAGACGATAATCCGGTAATCCTGTTCAGAAAGCTCCTGGGCTCGTGCAAGATGATCGAGTTTCACCTTTGACGGGTCTGGAGGTACTCGTTCATACTTATCTTCATAAGAGTAAGTATGAAATTCACCAAGCAATTTCAAGGAAAAACAAATAGGCGAGTATAAGGTGGCGTCTCGATGATTGTACCTAGAGCCAGTGGACGTAAAACCTGCGGTATAGGAGGTCCTTAACGAGGGCTAGGAGTCGGGAATTCCCATGGGCTAGTAAGCAAAATCAAATTCTCATGGTCCCACCCACTATCAGAGGAAGGGAGGCCCTTAACAAAGGTGACTGTAGATACCCCAATTTTGACCGTTCAAAGAAACGAAAATACTTCAAGTGACATTTAGAAATGACCACATTTGGACATCTAATAGAAAACTCCCTTAGAAACCAAAACCAGAAGCTCTAGTCCAAAAACTTAGGAAAACCTAAAGCATGGACAGGGGCGGCAACTTGTGAGTAGCCACCCCATATCGGGCGGCTAGTTTCAACTAGCCGCCCCCCAACCGACCCCAAACCACCTTCTTGGGATGGGACATAAAGCAGCATGATTGCGGCGGATTGTCCCTTGTAGCTCCCCAATCTCAGCCAGTTCAACCTTAGTAACCAACCCAAGCCACCGCTTGTCAGAGATGGGACGTTTGACAGGTTATGATGGGGGCGGCTAGTTGAGAGTAGCCGCCCCGTCATGGGCGGCTACTCTCAACTAGCCGCCCCTCACCTGGACACTTTCAGAGAACAAAGATCTAATGGAAGGTCAAATCAAGCACCTTATTACCCATTTTGATCTATTGTCCAGTGGACACTCCCCTGCCCCTTTTTTTACTATAAATAGGGGGCTCCAAGCACTTCTTCAAAAACAACAATCAACCATTCCCAATCCCATTCAACAAACAACAATTCACATTTCCATACCCCCCCACCACCACTTCAAAACCCCTTGAGAGAGAAAGAGAGTCCTATTTGTGAGTAGAAAAACCATTCCCTACACAAATCCACTTTCCAAATCTACTCTCCAAAAACCTGGGTTAAACTTAGTTTAACTTTAGCCAACACCCAAACCAAACCCTACCCAGGCTTTGCCAAAATAGAGCCAGGCACCAGGCGGCAACTCCTAACTAGCCGTCCCCCACCAGGTGGCAAAAAACAACTAGCCGACCATCACCTACACCCTGATTTCCCAAAACCTCCTTCAGCCAAGTTCTCAAAGCAGAAGAGGATCCCTGTTTTCACCTCTGTGTACGGCATGCCCGTTTCTCAGAGCGGAGGACCCACAAACTCCCCCACGAAGGCGATCAAATCCAATCCAAATTTTTTTCCTTTTTGAGAAAGCAGGTGGCGATCACAACAACCCCTGATCCTACTAAGGACCTGTCGGTCGCCTCAGCCAGGAACTAAACACCCCCTTCCCCCTTCTGAGAGACGATCCGACCGAGCCTGCCAAGGCACACACTGGATCCGAACCCCCGAAGAACCCCCACACACGCAGTGCACCCATACGCACAAAGAGGAGCAAAAGGAGGCCCCCTCTCTCCCTTTTCCGAGAGTCCCCCCCTTCCAAAATCCGATACCGACAGTGACAGTACCCTTTCTTGCTCGCAAATAAAAGGCGCCCCCGATCTTCCTCAAATCGTACAGGTGATAGACATCATCGACCCCGAGGTCGAGGTGCAACAAGCAGTTGATGGTGACAAAACACATCAAGATCCTCAGCAGATTAGGGGAGCACTGGGTTGGGTGTAGCTTGAACCGACACATGAAATCCTTGACCAAGGCAGGGAGGGAAAAAGAGAGTGAACTCCTCAGCATCTGAGAAGGATACATGTAAAGCTTGTCGGGGCCATGGTCCTTTACTTCGTCCAGGTGCTTTTGCCTAGTAGGGATGATGGCAATGGAGGCTGGGATGGACAGTGTAGTCCTCAATTTCTTGACAATGTCTAGAGAAGACATGTTGGTGACGAGGGAAAGCTCTAAGGGGGGAGAACAAAAGAGAGATGAATGAGAAACGATGAGATTTTTCTCTTTGTTTTCTCTTTCTCCTTTTATGCCCCTCCCATTTATTATTGCATTTAATGGGTTTCCCTCGAAAATCCCCCTAATCATGATGGATGGCGCAAAAATCAAATATGCAGAAGATGTGCCGCCGTCATCTTCTATAGAGATCGAGGAACAGCTGGCGCGAAAGGCAAAGCGACGGGTTGGACAGACGTATCGCTAACGTGGCATTGTCAAAAAGACCTTTCAACGTTGCATCGTTTCTTGTAAGTGATGATCAGGTCACATCACCAAGTTAAGTCAGACCACTTGGAGGATCTTTGCGACCAGGGACATCCTGTTCGTAGGTCTCAGTCAAGGTACGTCTACTTGTTAATCACATAATGTAGATCGTCGCGAAGAGTAAGGTAGGGAGACACATGTCTACATTCATTTTGTGTTAGATGGCCAAGTATGCAAATGAAGGAAATTGAACATAATTGAAGCAAAAGTGATTTTTATTCATATTCGGATAAAAGTTACAAAAAAAAAATCCTATTTAGGGTTGTCAGCCTTTTGCTTCGTCACCTGCTCGGTTCTTCCAACAGCGTCTCGGCGCCTCTTATCCTTCGTGGCATGGTGGAGGTTGTGTCACACCCCAGGGCGGCCGTCCCCGAGACGTGGCAATATATATAATATCAGTTATCAATATCTGAGGTCAACAAAGACTCCAACAACAACATACAAGGTGGCAAGGCAAAGATAAATGATAGCTAGTTGAAAAGCAGAAGCATAAAATATCAATAAGTCTGTAAATCAAAACATTGTTATAGACTCAAATACACAATCACTTTCATGTGAGAGCCAAGTCTAGTCCAATAAAGTACATCTTGTGCAACACGCACGATTAACAAATACATGACTCTAGGACTGCTGACAGCCTCGCACTCGCCAACCACCGGACACGACGCTCCATGCACGCAAGACCACGCCATAGGGAAGCTCTAGCTCCACGCCCAACACCGTCCTTGTGGAATAAAGTATGCGAGGGGTGAGCTACGAGCTCAGTGAGTGGCAAGAAGCCAGGCACCAATACAACAATTGAATGACAAGGCAATTTCCTTTCAAGGAAATCATGGGTGAAAACCCAACAGATAACAAGGTCACGTGGCGGCGCAATCAACCCACCCCACCCTCGTTTCCGAGGGAAACTCAAAGGACACTCGGGGAGGAACAAGCTATTAACCATAACACATGGTGTTACTAGATAATAGTTTACAACGAGTCTAATAGCTACGAGATAGAGATACACTACGGTACCTCAAGCGTTAGACTTAACATAGTACAAGTCCTTTCGCTATGAGGTAGAGATACACTACGATACCTCAAGCGTTAGGCGTAACATACCCAGAGTATACTCGACGGGTATAAGAGTCACATGACCACGTGACTCCCAACTCATCCTCACCCTAGCCTCCGGAGAGGTGACCCTAGGGACTTTTAGGATAAAACCTTTTTCTCTACACCCTTCGTCATCCGGTAGCCCTCTCCCGGGTGGCCTCTACATCTGCTGAATGCATCGGTAGTACCTATAGGTAGAAGCCCTCTGTCAAGACAGCTTCAACGCTAGGCAGCTTCAACATGGATCCGATAAAAGGGAGAACGACTCCACGCTCGCAATATCATCCAGTAGCCCTCTCCCGCGTAGCCTCTACCTGTCAACCTTCCACGATCGGTATATCTGCCAGATGTGTACCGCGATACGCATCGGTAGCACTTACAAGTGGTGGCACCATACAGGACAGCTTCGACGCACGACGACGTCGGGAGAATGCTTCAAACGTTTGCAAAGCGAACCCTATGGGAAAGTCAACTAATCTCGATAGTCACCTACCGATGATATCGAATATGTCACGCCCCAGGGCGGCCGTCCCCGAGACGTGGCAATAATAAAATATCGGCTATCAATACCTGAGGTCAATAAAGACTCCAACAACAACACACAAGGTGGCAAAGCAAGGATAATGATAACTGACAGAAAAGCGGAAGCATAATATATAAACAATGTCTGTAAACCAAAACATTATTACAGACTCGAATACACAATCACTGTCCTGTGAGAGCCAAGTGTAGACCAAAGAAAATACAACCTGTGCCACATGCACGATTTACAATACATACAATGACTCTAGGACTGCTGACAGCCTCGCACTCGCCACCACCAGAAGAACGCTCCACGCCCATAAGACCACGCCACAGGAAAGCTCCAGCTCCACGCCCAACACTGCCCCTCAAAAGAAACAGTATGCGAGGGGTGAGCTACAAGCTCAGTGAGTGGCTGGAAACCAATCACCATACAACAGTTCAATACATAAACAATTTCCTTTCTAGGTAAACATGGGTGGAAACCCATGGATAACAGGGTCATGCGGTGGCGTGACCAACCTCACCCTCACCCTCACTCCCGGAGGGAGACTCTTGGGACTTTTAGGGAGAGACCATACCGTTGGTCGAGGAGACCCGGGATTACTGGTCTACGCAACACTATTGGATCATCAACCTCACCCTCACCCTCACTCCTGAAGGGAGACTCTTGGGACTTTTGGGGAGAGACCATACCGTTGGTCGAGGAGACCCGGGATTACTGGTCTACGCAACACTACAGGATCATCTACATCGAGATAACTACCCAACGATGTCTTTGAACATCGATATGAGACTGGACCCAACAACTACAGGAACGGACAAACAACGAATGGGTCACGAGGTGATGTGTCTTCACCTCATCCTCACCCTCACTCCTGGAGGGAGACTCTTGGGACTTTTGGAAGAGACTTAGACTGCTGTCGGTAGCCCTTTCCCCGGGTAGTCACTACCTAGTATACTCCCACGATCAGTACGCTTCCGAACGCCTCGGTGGTACCTACGGATGGGAGCCCTCTGTCAGGACAGCTTTTCCAATGCCGGGAAGTTGCTACATCAGATCCAACGAAGGGGAGAACGATTCCACGCTCGCAATATCATTCGTTAACCCTCTCCCGGGTAGCCTCTACCTGGTACACTCCCACGATCAGTACGCTCCCGAACGCATCGGTGGTACCTACGGATGGGAGCCCTCTGTCAGGACAGCTACAACCCGGCCCTCTTCAACATGGATGACATTGGGAGTAAACATTCCATGTTCGCAAAGCAGACCCAATGGAAAAATAACTACTCTCGATAATCACTTATCGAGATATCGAATACATCTGTACTCCCACACCGTTGCGTCACTCGGACACAGGGGGGTGTCACGCCCCAACTACCGGCTTAACAATCCAATAAGATAATGAATTCTCCTGAATTCCAAACGAGTGCATCGCTCGGATGCAGGGGCGATTACATCGCTAGCGCTCTAACTAATAAGGTACAACCCGACAGCGGGTCATACCCACGCCTATCCCAGATAGGCCTATCAGTTTTTTTTTAACATGCGCATATAAATACATCCAAGAGAATTTTATATCTAGCTATGTACATGAACCATATGCACAATCACCCAATAATTATAGGGACACTCCCTAACATGGATTTACATCATAATAAATCGTACAACATGCATACATGGTCATTAATCACATAAGCACACAAGGCTTAACTGAAACATGCGTTGGATATCACCAACTTAAAAGAAAGGGTCAAGCGCGATCTCGCGCACTAACAGGTGCATGCCAATATTCCAAACGAACCTGAGTCGAGTAGGAAATCGCATCTACTTACTCAGTTCGTTCAGAGGGAGGGCAAGAGAGATCATCATCTCATGAAGCTGGTCATAGCTTTGCCCCATTAGCATGGGTGCAACAACTACACCACGCCCTCGAGTCTTATCGCAAGGGAATATTAGGCAGGTGTCCGTTATTGACCCAGACTTAACCATGTTTGATATTCCAATTAATATGGTGCGAGTAGTATTACAATACTACCTAAGGCAGGCCATATTCTATACATCCATGCACATTAATACATGCCAATACTAGAGGGTCTCATGCAACACAATCATTCATACATGAATACAATACATGTATATAAGCCTAGCATGCAAGATATCTACATATTATAGCTTAAGCATGGCCATACTACTTATCTACACAAGTAGTGTAGCTAGGGGCCCCATCGATGCGCGACGCGCGACTACGCGCGTCGAGCGCATCCCGAGAGGGGGGGGATTGGATCGAACCACTCACAGATACCCGGATCGTCGCGCGTCCGGTCTACGAGATCTGCAAAACGCAACCAATGATCCACAATTAAAATATGGAACCTCCTATCACATATATAAGCCTTCTTCATGAAGGCCCTAACCCCTGATACTTCCATATTATCACCCAATACACATGCAAACAACTCCTTGACACTCAACCGAGCAAAACTGCCAAACCTGCTGCAACCAGCCCTACTAATTGGTCTCCACAGCACCCAATACACTTCCAAAATTATGAAATAAATCATGCACATTCTCTGATATGCTGGGATCATAATCCATGAAGACATTAGAACCTAATTGTGCCTCTACAAGCCCGAAACAAATTATTTCCAGAAGCAGGTCAATTCCTACGCGAATCTGGACAGGCCATACAAAACATGTTCTAACTTACAACACAGATATCATAATGACCCCAAATTTCATATATAACATCTAGACACATAGATGATCAAATCATAAGAAGACATAATCCTAAAAATATGCCTCTAAATACTAGATTCACTGAGATCTTTAAGAGACAGTGAGCTGCCTTACCGAAACAGGGGGAGGGAAATGGGGAGATGCGGGGTTATCGACACACCCACGACCACCTCAACCACCACTACCACTACCACCATCTCTTCAGCCTCTCCACCAGCCCTTCTTGGCTGAAAAACAGAGGAAAAAATGAGGGGAGGTGTAACTCCCCGCATTAACCAAACCGTTTATCGGACGGTAAATACGTCGCTACTAAATTTAATCTAAATACAAGACCAAAATTTGCAGCTCTTTTTTTTTATGATAACAATATAATAAAACAGATGATAATAAATATAAATAATATCCAATGTTTTTAAATCACCAATGGTCTTACAAAATATCAGAGTTTTGCGGAAACAAGATACTAAAAGGAAATACACAATAAACCACCCCTGTGGGAGCCATCTAAACTGAACAAACCCAAATAGTCGATCGTGACTATAATTCACATTTGAACCACTACTTCGAAGATATTCATGAAAGATGCGAAAAGCCCAAACTTCAATTTGATCCTCGAAATATGCGATACCTGGTTATGAAACAACCAGCCCATATCGAAAAGGGTGAGCAATTAACTCAGTGAATAAGCCCATTGACAAATTACTTCACGTGACAGTTATATATAAAAATAAGTTATATAAAATTCAGAATTTCTTTTAATAAATCTTTTATTTTATTAAATCGATTTAAAATCATGAACTTAAAAAAAAACATTTTAATGCAAGCACATGGCCCAATCCTTGGCCCACACAAGAGAAAGCATGAGAGTTAAATGATACAATCATATATATATATATAAAATAAAGTTATATTAAAAACAAGAATTTCCTTTAATAAATCAATATAAATTCATGAGCTTAAAAAAAATATATATTTTAAAGCAATCATGTGGCCCAATCCTTGGCCCACGTTGTAGAAATCATGAGGTTTAAATGATATGACCGGGTCGGGTTCTCAATCGGAAGAACCGTTTCCCCAAAATAGGTGTGCCAAGCCCCAAGCGACTAAATCGCTCAAAAAGCTCCCTCGAGGAGACGTCGGATCTAGAAGACGCTGATGGGTCGCCGCTGCCATCACTACGAGAACACCAGCACAGGATGCCCCGGTTGCTGCAAACTCCAAACAAAGGAATCCGCCGCTACAAGGAATGCTTTACCACACCCCTCACCGATCTTGGGACTCTTCGAGTCCTAGACCTTCCTCCCCAAAGGCGAAATACAACGGGGGGATTTATTCCTGAAATATGCTATGATGTGCATCTTAATAAAATCACCTAGGACTAGGTTGTCTCCACTAGTCCTAAATTTTTCCAAAAATATCAAAAATGATAATCCTTAATCCAAATATTATTTCAAAAACATAAGCATTAGAAAATGTATTACATTAATTCTTGAAACATGAATAGCATAATACATGCTATTTTAAATGACATAATGAATGAATTAAATCATGCAATTTTATTTAATAAAAATGCAATTTGACCAATATGAAAAAAATATCCAAATCATGCAAATTTATCACAATAAATATCATTGGCATATGAAATTCAACGTTATAGAGCAAAAGCTCACACGAAATAAATCGATAGCCCACTCACCTCGAATGGACCCTAGGTCCGGAGAATGAAGCCCGCAACAAAATTTACAACCTAGATGAACCAAATAAATTATTAATTAAAACCTATAATTCAAGCCTAGACCTAATTTCTCTAATCATAATCAATAGGTATAAATCTTTATACCCAATGAGCTAAATTTATCTCATATAAATCATACAAAAGAAAATATAATAGAACCTAAGAAGAAGAATAAAAACCTATTTACCATCTAACCAAACACTAAAAGACAAAACCAGAAAAGATAAACACAGAAAAAGACAATATCCAGAAAATTCAAAATAATAATAAAATAACAAAAATTGATATAATAACATGAAAACACACATTTTTCTTATAAAAATAAACTATTAATTAGTAAAAGTTGAAAATAAATAAAATTTATCATCTACTTGTATAAATCATAACTCTAGTATGATAAATTAAAAACTCATAGTTTAATAATCTAAACACAGATCTATTCTTTAAAATAAATGATAAATCAAAACCCTAAGTTTATGAAGACTCAAAAATCCAAATACCTAACATAGATCTAATAATAATAAATTATAGATCAAAACCCTTGTTTTTTTTTTTTATAAAATCATAAAAATCTAAGAACATGAACGTATATATATCAAAACTCTAATTTGATCAAAAACTAAAAATCCCATAACATAAAAATATATTTAACCATGAAAATAAATCAAAACCCTAATTTTATTTTAAAAAAAGAAGACTTAATAACCTAAACATAAATCTAATATCACTAATAAATAACAATAATTTAAAAGAAAATCAATAGCCAAGAAGAGTACCTCTCTCTCTCTCTCTCTCTCTCTCTCTCTGCCGAATAGAATACACAGCCGCACACATTTTTTTTTCTTTCACCCCAACATATATAATTAGATATCTAAACCTAACAAAAATTACAAACTGGCCCTGGATTGTTTCGGATTTACAAATAGGTCCCTATATGAATTACAGATAGGTCCTTGCATCTTATTACAAGAAATTCATAATTCAAAGCTAAGTCCCTGAAAATAAATAATAATGAAATCTCAAAACTTAATCTTTTGAGCTCTAAAATTTTATAAAATTGTAACCATTTAAAATCTTGAAAATCTTCGAAAGAAAATATATACAATTTTTAAAATTAACAAATAGTATTTAAAATTGCAAACTAAAATGGGCCCATTGTTATTTATGTGTCACTTTTAGCCTGCTGGTAACCGTTGGAGCGTTCTGGCAGTTTTTCATTTTTTTCGGTTTTCGATCGGAACCGCTAAATTTTTGGACTGTTAGCTATCGTCCTGAGTTAGAGGACTTCGATTGAAAATCTAACTGCATATTAGCTGTCCTGGTGTCATTTTAGGCCTCTCACGAAAATTTCATCGAATTCTGGCAACGTTTCCAGAATTTCGCAGTTCCGGGGCGTATCCGGGTTTTTAAGTGAGTTGACTTTATTTAAATGAAATCTAAAAAGGTTGTGCACTATTCATCTTCTTCCCAAATGAGCTCTCTCTCTCCCCTTCTCCATTTTTCTTGGTTTTGAGCCCCTTGGAGGGCTTGAAGCTTAAAACCTAAAGCATAGGAAGTGTAGATCGGGTCCCGATCTACACCCCGGTGCTTTCAAATTCGGATTCCGGCCAACCTAGCCCTTCCATCCGCCCTCTCTTCTCCTCAGATCCGAGCCATTTCGGAGGTGGGAGTAGATCTCGGTGTTGGAAGCCTTTTGGGAGAGGTTTCGGTGCGCGGAGAGCAACCGAACATCCTTTCTTTCCCTTGGTAAGCCCTTTTTCCTCTCTTTTTATGCTTAGATGTATGTTAGGAGGGTGGATATGGGGTTGGGTGGTGGTCGGCGGCGGTGGGTGGCCTTCGGAGGGTTGTGGGTGGTGGTCGGAGACTTGGGGTGACTGGTGGTAGAAAGTGGTTGCTCGGGCAGGCGAGTAGGCAGTCCCGGGCAGGGAGGCTAGCTGCCCCGGGTAGGCTGGGAGCAGGCGCACCAGTTTGCCGCGGGCGTGCGCTCGGGGAGTGCAGGGGGAGGCATGCGGGTAGGCTGGCTGGGCTGTGCGGGCTGGTAGGCTGGGCGGCAGGCGTGTTAGGCAGGAGGTGCTGGGGCATCAGGCGAGCAATGCCGGGCGTGCAGGCGAGCGGTGCTCGGGCCACTCGGCGATGCGCGCAGGCAGGCAGCGCGGGCAGCAGCGCGGGCAGGCTGGCAGGCGCGTTGGGCACGTGCTGCCAGGCGCGCTGGGCACGTGTTGCGCGGGCGTGCGCGTGGGCGCTGGGTGAGGGTCCCGGGTGCTGGGCGCTAAGCGCTGGGAGCTGGTCGCGGGTGCTGAGCGCTGGGCTGTTCTGTTTCCCTTCGTTGGATCCGTGTAGAGACTGCCCCAGCGTGATAAGGCCGTCCCTTCCGAGGGCTCCCATCAGTAGGCGCCTCCCGATATTTGTGACGGACTGTGCTGAAGTTGTGGGTGAAGGCCAAAAGGCCTACGGAGTGGAGGAGAGACTATCGGTGGACCAAGGGTGACCAACAGCCTAGTCAGTCCCAAAATCCTATGTCACCAGTGGTAGGGTGAGGGTGAGGGTGTAGTGGGTTGGCGATTAGCGACCCGCTGGTTTTGTGATTGGATGATTATCAGTCCCAATATCCTGTGTCACCTGTTGAGGGTGAGGGTGAGGGTGTGGTGGGTCGTCGATGGAGTGACCCACTGGGTTATTTGTTATGCCACTTAGAGGCTGGATAAATAAATGATTTGTGGTTGATATTGTCTGTGATGCATGGGTTGTGCTGTTCACTGAGCGTGTGGCTCACCCCTCGCATATGTTTTTCCCCAGTTGCCACTGAGCCTGAGCTGGAGCCGGAGCAGCAGGTGGAGCCGTCCGAGGGATTCCTTCAGTAGCGGAGTAGCGCTACGTTCCGCGAGTGCCAGAGGCTATCAGCATCCCTTCTTGACTGTATGTATTTTATTTCTGTGCTTGAGCACGCGTTTGTATATATACTCAGTTGTATTTGTGTATATTGGCTCTCACAGGACAGATGATTGAGTATCGAGTCTGTAGTGTGTTTATTTACAGATTCAGTCTTTTGCTTCCGCATTTGGTGTATATATCATGTCAGCCCCTTTGTTGTCTGTGTGTCATTCTGGTTGCTTGTGTATGATATATTATTGACCTCCTGTGTAGATTCTGATATTTTATATACACTTGCCGCGTCCCGGGGACGGCCGCCCTGGGGCGTGACAGAGCAACCGAACATCCTTTCTTTCCCTTGGTAAGCCCTTTTTCCTCTCTTTTTATGCTTAGATGTATGTTAGGAGGGTGGATATGAGGTTGGGTGGTGGTCGGCGGCGGTGGGTGGCCGTCGGAGGGCTGTGGGTGGTGGTCGGAGACCTTGGGATGACTGGTGGTAGAGGGTGGTCGCTCGGGCAGGCGAGTAGGCAGTCCTGGGCAGGGAGGCTAGCTGCCCCGGGTAGGCTGGGAGCAGGCGCACTAGTTTGCCGCAGGCGTGCGATCGGGGGGTGCAGGGGGAGGCATGCGGGTAGGCTGGTTGGGCTGTGCGCGCTGGTAGGCCGGGCAGGCAGGCTGGGTGGCAGGCGTGCTAGGCAGGATGTGCTGGGGCATCAGGCGAGCAGTGCCGGGCGTGCAGGCGAGCGGTGCTCGGGCCACTCGGCGATGCGCGCAGGCAGGCAGCGCGGGCAGCAGCGCGGGCAGGCTGGCAGGCGCGTTGGGTGCGTGCTGCCAGGCGCGCTGGGCACGTGTTGCGCGGGCGTGCGCGTGGGCGTTGGGTGAGGGTCCCGGGTGCTGGGCGCTAAGCGCTAGGAGCTGGTCGCGGGTGCTGAGCCCTGGGCGCTGGGAGCTGGTCGCGGGTGCTGAGCGCTGGGCGCTGGACGACGCAGAGGAGCATGCGCCCGGGGCGCTGGGTAGAGGCGCAGGTGTGCGCGCGGTGAGGAGGGCAGTGGGTGCGAGGCTGGTGGTGCGCGCGGAGTGCGCGCGGAGCGGGGCTGGAGGTGCGCGCGGGGTGCGCGGGGGCGAGGCGCTGGGCGCGCGGGGCGTGCGGTGTGCTCGCGGGTCAGCGCGAGGCGTGCGGGGTGCGCGCGGGCTGCTGCGGAGGGGCGCAGTGGGCGCGTGGTGCCCCGGGTGGCTCGGCTGCATGTCTAGGCGGGCGGGCAGGGGCCCGGCGGTGCGCCTGGGTGCGCGGGCTGAGGCGCGGTGGCGCATCCGGGGGCAGTTGGCCGTGCGAATGGTTGCCGGGGGTGCGGGAGTGTGTCGGGGCGCTCGGGCTAGCGTGCGTACGGGTCGTATGTACGTTTGCCTGAGTGTTGAGTATTTATTTGTGTAGCTTGGTATATTTTGTAGTGTTTTTGGGTTTTACTCACCAAGTTACTACCCTGTCTTGCAGATCTTGACGGACGGACGCGCGACGACCCGGTTTCTGGTGAGTGGGACAATCCAACCCAGTAGGAAGGCATACTACTCACTTGGGAGTGTATTGCCCTCCCCTGGGGCACCATGGATGTATATTAGCTTGTTATAAATATTAATCCATGCTGCATGATTAAAGTGTAGAATGCATGCTACCCTAGACTTTGCATGTTAGGGACTTGCACCCTTAGGATATGTGTAAGAGCCATGCATCATGTCCCCCTGTTCTCATGCTAGGAAGCCTTGGCCTATGCATGTGTCCTACTAGTTTATTTATTAAATTAAATGCTAGTATATGTTAATTGCATGCCTTAGATAATATTATAGGGAGGGGCCTTGCGAGGTCAACATTGAGACCCGGGTTAGGGTACTCCGTGTTCCTTGTTTGGTTGTCGGGATGTCCTGTATCGGGACCTCATGCTGCCCTCCCAAGGTTCTTGTCCCAATAATATTATATCTCTAGTTGATAATTAATGATTTATCCCTTGTGTGATTATTAGCATCTTAGTGAATATTATAGGGGAGGGGCCTTGCGAGGACAGCAGTGAGACCCGGGTTAGGGTACTCCGTGTTCCTTGTTTGGTTGTCGGGGTGTCCTATATCGGGAACTCACGCTGCCCTCCCAAGTTTCTTTCCCCCAATGATATTCCACCCTTGCTATTGTTGTATGTGTTTCCCGCATCTTGGTTATGCGCTCTGGAGGAATTCTGAAGAATTCATGACATTAGAGTTGTAGAGATGTGTTGTCGGCGGATCCGAGTGGATCATATGCGTATGGATAGGTTGTTCTGTTTCTCTTCGTTGGATCCGTGTAGAGACTGCCCCAGCGTGATAAGGCCGTCCCTTCCGAGGGCTCCCATCAGTAGGCGCCTCCCGATATTTGTGACGGACTGTGCTGAAGTTTTGGGTGAAGGCCAAACGGCCTACGGAGTGGAGGAGAGACTATCGGTGGACCAAGGGTGACCAACAGCCTAGTCAGTCCCAAAATCCTATGTCACTCGTGGTAGGGTGAGGGTGAGGGTGTAGTGGGTTGGCGATTAGCGACCCGCTGGTTTTGTGATTGGATGATTATCAGTCCCAATATCCTGCGTCACCTGCTGAGGGTGAGGGTGTGGTGGGTCGTCGATGGAGCGACCCACTGGGTTATTTGTTATGCCACTTAGAGGCTGGATAAATAAATGATTTGTGGTTGATATTGTCTGTGATGCATGGGTTGTGCTGTTCACTGAGCGTGTGGCTCACCCCTCGCATATGTTTTTCCCCAGTTGCCACTGAGCCTGAGCTGGAGCCGGAGCAGCAGTTGGAGCCTTCCGAGGGATTCCTTCAGTAGCGGAGCAGCGCTACGTTCCGCGAGTGCCAGAGGCTATCAGCATCCCTTCTTGACTGTATGTATTTTATTTCCGTGCTTGAGCACGCATTTGTATATATATACTCAGTTGTATTTGTGTATATTGGCTCTCACAGGACAGATGATTGAGTATCGAGTCTGTAGTGTGCTTATTTACAGATTCAGTCTTTTGCTTCCGCATTTGGTGTATATATCATGTCAGCCCCTTTAGTTGTCTGTGTGTCATTCTGGTTTCTTGTGTATGATATATTATTGACCTCATGTGTAGATTATGATATTTTATATACACTTGCCGCGTCCCGGGGACGGCCGCCCTGGGGCGTGACACCCATAAGGATACACTAAATGGGCCAAAACTTAAAAACACACAAAATACACTAATTTTAATTCAAATATCCTATTTATATATTTAAATCAAATATATAAATAAGAGAAAATGCACAGGTGTTACAGGAGGCATGAGAGGGTTGGAGATGGAGAAGGGTAAGAAACAACAACACATACACACACACAAAGTCACCCTAGCTAGATCATCCCTTCATACACTATTCATCTTCTCCTTCACCTTCTCCTTCCTTTGCTTCTTCCTCCTCCTTCTCCACGCACAAAGAGAGGAAAAAGAGACCAAGAGAGGGAGAGAAAGAGAGATCCACGAGTTGGGAGAGAGGGGGAGAGAGAGAGAGGGCAAAAAGGTCTTTTTCATGCCCAAATAGTGCCTAGGGGTGACCTTAAGGGGGGGTGAGGTTAGGGTTAGGCTCACCCACTCACATAACCAATAACCAAAGGTTTCTTCACCCCTAAGCAAGGTGGGGGTAAGGTTACCAAGGGTCACGACATCCCCAAAATATATCACACTATTCGCCCAACCAGGAACTCTTTAAAACCCGGATACGATTCAGAACTGCATATTTTTCCAAACGTTATTGGAATTCGATGAAATTTTTATGGATAGTACTAAATGGTACCAGGACCCATAATATGCAGTCAGATTTTTAATTAGAGTACTCTAATTCCCGCAGGTGGCTAAAAGCTAAAATTTTAGCGGCTCTGATCAAAAAATTATAAAGGCCCTGAATGACCGAGAAGTGACCAAGGCTTAACCGAAATGGCTCCAAATGACACAGGCAGAACATTCTCCCCCCCTTAGGAAATTTGGTCGTCGAAATTTAAGAAAACCCAAAGGGAAGACCGAATGTAGCAAGTATCTCGCATAGACCTTTTGCTCCCAAGTGGTCCATGCTCCAGATTGGCGCTACCGACACACTGTAATCAAAGGAACGGTCTTAGCGTGGAGCCTCTTCTCATGCTGGTCTCTGACCTCGATCCACTGCTCCACGAACGACAAATCCAGCTCGAGAATGAGACGGTCGAACAGAATGACATGAGCAGGATCATGGACATAACACCTCGCCCATGAGACAAGGACGACGTCGTGAGCATGTTATATATGTGTCACTTTTAGCCTTCTGGTAACCATTGGAGCATTCTGGCAGTTTTTCAGTTTTTTTCGTTTTTCGATCGGAACCGCTAAAATTTTGGACTGTTAGCTATCATCCTGAGTTTGAGGACTCCGATTGAAAATCTAACTGCATATTATGTGTCCTGGTTCCATTCCAAGCCACTCACAAAAATTTCATCGAATTCCGGTAACGTTTCCGAATTTCGCAGTTCCGAAGCGTATCCGGGTTTTGACCGAGCGAGAAGTCATTGGGAGACTTGACTTGGTCAAGGTGGGCCCATGACTTGGTCAAATTGATTTGGATTTTTGTGTGGTTGGGTTGACTAGGGTCAAACCACACTTAAACCTAATCTAACCTAGCTTAGCCTAATCTAATTTCAAGTGGTGTGTGTGTGTGTGGTGTGTGTGTGAGAGGGCTTTAAGTGGGCGCCCAAGAATAGTGCCCTCCCCACTATTTATCATCTTCTCCACTCAATCCCTCTCTCTTCCCTCTCTTTAAAACCCCCATATGACCTAGCTAAGGTGGTTGAAATCAAAAACCCTAAGAAGAGAAAAGATAGGTGAGCTCCCGATCTATCTTCCTATGGTTTCATTTTCAAGTTTCCTCATGTGTGACCCCCTCTCATGGTCTCTTTTCTCCTCTGATTTCAGCCACTTTGAGGGCTGAAGGAGATCTTGGTGGTGGTGGTCCTTGAGGTGGTGTTTCGGTGCGCGAAGAGCACCCGATCTCCTCCCCTTTGCTTTCCTCTCCTTGGGTAAGGTTTCTTTCCTTCCATTCTTGTTTAGATGCATGGTTAGGAAGGTGTTTTTGGGTATGTATGGCTGTTGGTGGCGGTTGGTGGCTGTTGGTGGCCATTGGTGGCCGTCGGGGAGGTGGTAGGGTTGTCTCGGGTAGGCTGGCAGCGCAGGCAGTGCAGGCAGGCAGGCTGGCAGGTAGGGCGGGCAGAGCAGGCTGACAGGGCACGCGCACGTGCGCGCGGGCGTGCGCGCGGATGCTGCACAGGGGGTGCAGTACGCGGGTGGTGTGTGGGTGTTGCGCGCTAGGCGCCGTGCGAGGGCGTGCGCGCGGGGACGCGTGCGGGTGCTGCATGCCTGGCGCCGTGCGGGGGCGTGCACGCGGAGCGCTGCGCAGAGGCGCAGTGCGTGCTGTGCGCGCGCGGGGTGCGCGCTGGGGCGCCGGGCATACGAGTGTGCGCGCGAGTTGCTGCGCTGGGGCGCAGTGAGCGCGCGGTGCACCCGGGGCTCGGTAGTGCGTCTGGGCGCGCGGGCTGGGGTGCGGCTGTGCGCCTGGGTCGGGTGGCCGTGCGTACGGCTGCCCGGGGGTTCGGGTGAGTCGGGGTGCTCGGACTCGCGTGCGTACGGGCCGTATGTACGTTTGTCCGAGTGTTGGGGTATTTTAGTGTATTTTCGTATATATTTGTGTATTTTACTCACCGAGTTGATTACCCTGTCTTGCAGATCTTGACGGACGGTTGCGCGACGACCCGGTTATTGGTGAGTGGGACAATCCAACCCAGTAAGGAGGCGCTATATGCACTTGGGCGTATACCGTCCTCCCCTGGGGCACCATAGTTTAATATTAACTTGTAATCCATGCAAGCATGATTAGTATGTAGTATGCATGCCACCCTAGACCTTGTATGTTAGGGACTTGCACCCTTAGGATATGTGTAAGAGCCATGCATCCTGTCACCATGTTTTCATGCTAGGAAAGCCTCGACCTATGCATGTTCCCATTTAGTTTAATTTATTTAATCAAATGCGAGCATATGACTATTAGCATGCCTTAGGGAATATTATAAGGGGCCTTGCGAGGTCAACATTGAGACCCGGGCTAGGGTACTCCGTGTTCCTTGTTTGGTTGTCGGGATGTCCTATATCGGGACCTCATGGTGCCCTCCCAAGGTTTCTTTTCTCGATAATATTATAATATATGTTTCCCCGCATCTTAGTTATGCGCCCTGGAGGAATTCTGAAGAATTCATGACATTAGAGTTGATGAGAGGTGTTGCTGACGGATCCGAGTGGATCGTATGCGTATGGATAGGCTGTTTCTGTTCCCTTCGTTGGATCCGTATAGAGATTGTCTCAGCGTTAGAAAGGCCGTCCCGTCCGAGGGCTCCCATCAGTAGGTACCTCCTGATTTGGATTCGGACTGTGCGGAAGTGTGGGAGTAGGCCAAGCGGCCTACGGAGTGGAGGAGAGACTATCGGTGGACCAAGGGTGATTAACAGCCTAGTCAGTCCCAATATCCTATGTCACCTATTGAGGGGTGAGGGTGAGGGTGTGGTGGGTCGACGATGTAGCGACCCACTGGATTGTGTAGTTCCCGCCATTTTTGAGGCTTGAATAATTATTTGTGGTTAATATAAATTGTGATGCATGGGTTGTGCTATTCACTGAGCGTGTGGCTCACCCCTCGCATAATTTTTCTCCAGTTATCACTGGGTCGGACTTGAAGGAGGAGCTCCCCGAGGGAGCTTATCAGTAGTGGAGCAGCGCCACGTCCCACGAGTGTTAGAGGCCATCAGCACCCCTTTTTGCTTGTATGTATTATATTTCTGTGCTTGGGCACCTGCTTGTATTATATTTGGATGTGTATTCGTGTATATTGGCTCTCACAGGACAGTTGATTATGTATCGAGTCTGTAATATGTTTTGATTTACAGACTCAGTCTTTTAGCTTCCGCTATTTGTGTATATATCATGTCAGCCCTGCTTTTGATTGTGTTGTCAGTTTAGCTGTTGTTTAGAGTATGTTATTGACCTCCTGTTTAGACTGTTGATATCATATATACACTTGCCGCGTCCTGGGGATGGCCGCCCTGGGGCGTGACAGAGCATGAGCCAGCTGTGGGGGAAAGGCTACATGACAAGCCACCTCCCCAATTCACTCAATGATGAGAAACAGTCCCATTGAAGAGCCAACTCAGCTTGCCCCGAACGTCGAAACAGAGGATGCCCTTAAACTGGGACACCTTCACAAAAACATGGTCGCCAAACCCAAAGGTAAGCTCCTGGCGACGATGACCTGCGTAGCCCTTCTGTCGGTTCTGGGAGGTGCAGATGCACACACGAACCAACCTAGCCACCGCAAGGTCAAACAACTAACTTGTGGCCCCTCCAACTGGCGCTCCTCAACCGTCCCAACACAAGGGAGGTATAAAACTACGCCTGTAGAGTGCCTTTCACAGATCCATCTGGATGCTCGAATGGCAGTCGTCTTGCAGGCATACCCCAACAAATGGGTGGTGCCTCACCCAACTGCCCTCATCATCGAGCACGCAAGCACTTAGCATGTCCTCCAAGGTCTGAATCGTCCTCTTTGTCTGGCTGTCCATCGACGATGAAACGCTATACTTAAATGGAGGCTCGCGCCAAAGCCTGCCAAGGCTGCGCCACAACCTCAAAGTAACCCTCGCGTCTCAACTGAAAATAGCGCCGACCGGAGTGCCATGAAGACGAACAATCGCGAAGGTGAAAACCCACGTCAAGGCGTCCAGAGACTCAATCGGTCGGATTAGGGAGGGAAGCGCGGACTTAGTCAGTCGGTCAATGATCACCTAGACGGCGTCGTGACCCGAACGTGACATTAGCGAGTCCGCAACAATTCCTGATAACCCACTCCCACGTCCACTGAGGAATCTCCATGGACTGACGCTTTCCAACGCGATGATGATTCTCGAACTTTGCCTGAGGGCACGCCAACCTGGGGAAAACAAGGTCACCCACATCACCTTTTCATCGCACTACTAGCAGTCTCAATGAAGACTACCTCAAAGTAGTCCACGGAGGCCCAATAAAACTTTTGAGATCCACGAAGGCATCCGGCGCATTCGTCAACTCCGACAGCAGTACTTTAAAACTCGTAGTGCCCGAAACAGTCACGAAAGGCCATCTACAGGATGTCCAACTCTCGGATCTCCAACTTGTGGTACCCTTGTGCGAAGATCGATCTAACAGCAGACACTCGCTCCCAGAGCTGGTCAAATAGATCATCAATTCACAGCAAGGGGTACCTGATCTTCAACCCTTACGGGAAGATCAAAACAACACCACGAACAATTAAGTCCAGATTTTGCTCCTCGAGCATGGCTGGCGCTCATGATGACACTTACACGCTTGGTAAGCCGCTCAACCGCACTTAATCCACAAGACACGCAATAAGGGGTCGTCGGACCTCGACAATGCCTATGCGACGTCATCTATCTGATAGGGCGGTTGAGTCCCATCACGAACGCTAGCATCGCGTCTCCTCATTTGCGACCAATGTGGGGCAAAACGCGACAGTATCCACAACTGTGCTTCACATGCCGCCAGAGATAGGTCGCTCATCTATAACCATTGGAACTCCAACATCCTGCACTCCATGGGCAGATTCATCACAGGGAGTCCACGCTCTCGACATCATCCAGTAGCACTCTCCCGGTGTGGCCTCTACCTGGTAGCCTCCCAAGCCCACTATCTCTGCCATATGGGCACACCAACAAGCATAGTATCTGGGAGCACCTCACAGGGCTCTGGCCTCAACCGGGCAGCTACAACGCACAATGATATATCGAAGCGACTCTAGATGCCACTATGGAACCCAGTCCACAAGCAATCGCCCACCAAGCTGCAATAGGATGCACCCAATCCCGATCGTATGCATCACCACTCGCTACAGCACCTTCCAAGTGAGAGGAAAAATCCATCATCAATTTGATGCTTCAAAGGTATTCCTTGACTGGGAAAAGAACCTTGGCAGGGCACTATGAGGGCCCGATATAGGATATCCCGACAACCAAACAAGGAACACGGAGTACCCTAGCCCGGGTCTCAACGATGACCCCGCAAGGCCCCTTAATCCTGAGTAGGAAGACTGGAAGAAGACATCACCCCTTAATGAGCAATACGCCACATCCTCAACACTTGAAACTCGCACCGCACGCGAACTCAATGGTTACCAACAATACCGATGCATGGGAAAGAGCTCCATTATCGAGACGCAATACATACCTTAGAAATTGCGACCACTTCATCACTATCATACTACTGGGCTGGAATCTCCTACCCAAGCCTTAATCCCACAACAAGGGATCCAACAACTGACCCTGTTCAGTCGACCCAGCCGACAACTTAAGGGTGGGTCTAGGGGGGTCACGTCCACGTCAACGGATGCGAGGAGGCATGTCAGCAACCTAAGATAACTTCTGAAACAAGAGTACTCGGATGACAATCCTACGACTCATCATCTATACGACTAGACTTAGGCTCTGACAGGACCAGGCTCTGATACCAACTTTTGTCACATCCCAGGGCGGCCGTCCCCGAAACGTGGCAATAATAAAATATCAGCTATCAATACCTGAGATCAACAAAGACTCCAACAACAACACAAGGTGGCAAAACAAGGATAATGATAACTGACAGAAAAGCGAAAGCATAATATATAAACAATGTCTGTAACCAAAAACATTATTACAGACTCGAATACACAATCACTGTCCTGTGAGAGCCAAGTCTAGACCAAAGAAAATACACCTCTGCCACATGCATGATTTACAATACATACAATGACTCTAGGACTGCTGACAGCCTCGCACTCGCCATTCGCCGCAAGAACGCTCCACTCCCATAAGACCACACCACAGGAAAGCTCCAGCTCCACGCCCAACACTGCCCCTGAAAAGAAACAGTATGCGAGGGGTGAGCTACAAGCTCAGTGAGTGGCTGGAAACCAATCACCATACAACAGTTCAATACATAAACAATTTCCTTTCTAGGTAAACATGGGTGGAAACCCATGGATAACAGGGTCACGCGGCGGCGTGACCAACCTCACCCTCACCCTCACTCCCGGAGGGAGACTCTTGGGACTTTTAGGGAGAGACCATACCGTTGGTCGAGGAGACCCGGGATTACTGGTCTACGCAACACTACTGGATCATCAACCTCACCCTCACCCTCACTCCCGAAGGGAGACTCTTGGGACTTTTGGGGAGAGACCATACCGTTGGTCGAGGAGACCTGGGATTACTGGTCTACGCAACACTACAGGATCATCTACATCGAGATAACTACCAACGATGTATTTGAACATCGATACGAGACTGGACCCAACAACTACAGGAACGGACAACAACGAATGGGTCATGAGGCGATGTGTCTTCACCTCATCCTCACCCTCACTCCTGGAGGGAGACTCTTGGGACTTTTGGAAGAGACTTAGACTGCTCTACACCCTTGGTCCACCGGTAGCCCTTTCCCCGGGTAGTCACTACCTGGTATACTCCCACGATCAGTACGCTTCTAAATGCCTCGGTGGTACCTACGGATGGGAGCCCTCTGTCAGGATAGCTTTTCCAACGCCGGGAAGTTCCTACATCGGATCCAACGAAGGGGAGAACGATTCCACACTCGCAATATCATTCGTTAACCATCTCCGGGTACCCACTACCTGGTACACTCCCACGATTAGTACGCTCCCGAATGCATCGGTGGTACCTACGGATGGGAGCCCTCTGTCAGGACAGCTACAACCCGGCCCTCTTCAACATGGACGACATTGGGAGTAAACATTCCATGTTCGCAAAGCGAACCCATGGAAATCAACTACTCTCGAGAATCACTTATCGAGATATCGAATACTACTGTACTCCCACACCGTTGCGTCACTCGGACACAGGGGGGGTGTCACGCCCCAACTACCGGCTTAACAATCCGATAAGATAATGAATTCTCCTGAATTCCAAACGAGTGCATCGCTCGGATGCACGGGGCGATTACATCGCTAGCGCTCTAACTAATAAGGTACAACCCGACAGCGGGTCATACCCACGCCTATCCCAGATAGGCCTATCAGTTTTTTTTAACATGCGCATATAAATATATCCAGGAGAATTTTATATCTAGCTATGTGCATGAACCATATGCACAATCATCTAAAATTTATAGGGACACTCCCTAACATGGATTTACATCATAATAAATCATACAACATGCATACATGGTCATTAATCACATAAGCACACAAGGCCTAACTTAAACATGCGTTGGATATCACCAACTTAAAAGAAAGGGTCAAGCGCGATCTCGCGCACTAACAGGTGCATGCCAATATTCCAAACGAACCTGAGTCGAGTAGGAAATCGCATCTACTTACTCAATTCGTTCAGAGGGAGAGGGCGAGAGAGATCATCATCTCATGAAGCTGGTCATAACTTTGCCCCATTAGCATGGGCGCAACAACTACTCCACGCCCTCGAGTCTTATCGCAAGGGAATATTAGGCAGGTGCCCGTTATTGACCCAGACTTAATCATGTTCGATATTCCAATTAATATGGTTTGAGTAGTATTACAATACTACCTAAGGCATGCCATATTCTATACATCCATACACATTAATACATGCCCATACTATAGGGGCTCATGCAACACAT
>JAUJYN010000067.1:282137-295115 GCA_030737835.1 Acorus gramineus | reverse complement strand
CTGGACTGGGAATTGACATCCTATAGACTGCTTGTGGATAAAAATGCTCATCTTATTTTTTATTCTATCAAATTGAGTTTGTTATTTTAAGTGTGTCATATCTTGACAATCCTAGTAGCTTTGCTATCTTTTATGTCCATAATATGGTTATACTTGTAAGGAGTCAGTGTACTAGTTGAGTAAGTCACATCATAAAAGCTTTGATGGTAGTACAATTTGCACACGATAAATTTTTTATCATCCTAGATTTGAACATCTGGTACAATCAATGATTCATTTTTATAGTATAGTTTTTTCTACAAGCTTTCGATTCATGTTGTAATGACATTTCATATGAATGCTTGTTATCTAAAATTTATCTTCAATACATTTGAACATATTATAGATACTGCTTGTCTTAGTAATATTTATGATTTCAATAGGGCATATATATATATACTCCCTCTAAAGAGGACGTCCGCAAAAGCTTAAAGAGCGGACACACTTTCCGCCGTCTGATGCACAAACAAAATCCAACGTAATGTTTGCATTTATTTTCCACACGTGAACCACCCATGTCACCACCCACGTCACCATCTCCAAACAACCCAACCTTGGTTACCCACCCAACCCAATAACCTAACCCCACTTAAACCCACCCAATCCAAACCAATAACCCCCCTGGGTTATTCTTTCTTCTTCCACTCCCATGCAACTCCCGAAACCAAACGACGCATGCAGCACCTTTTTTTTCTTTCTAGATTTTTCCATGGTTGAAATTTTTTATAATTTTAGGTTATTGTGAATTTGATTTTTATTTGATTTTATTTATGAGTAGACATTATTTTTTTTTTTCAATTTATGGCTTTTAGATATCTTCTAAATCTAACAACAACATTTGTGTAAATACAGGAAACAGGTCATATACGGATCATCAAGCAATGTATTTTTTCATCTAATAAGGTTATGGATTTAAGTTTTAAGACTATCCATTGCAAATGTTGGTGCAAAGTAGCAATCAAATTTTTTGAGTCAGATAGGAATCCAAATAAATTGTACTGTATTTGTTTGAGTGGAAAAAAATATATAACTTTTTTGAATGGGTGCATTCATATACTGTTGGATAACCTGTCATATTGTCAACTCGAACCAAGTAGAGCTTGCAAATCGATTGTAGAGCATAATAAAACTCAAATTTTTATCTTTCATTGTTGTCATTTTTACAGTTTTATTGAATAACAAGAATTTTAACATGTAACTTCAATTTTATATTAATGGATAAAAATTTATTATATTTATTAATTTAATCTACAATCTATTGTATTAATTTCCGTTGGCATTCAAATAACCCAACCCGATAGCATTTCATATACCTGTCAGCATTTCATCAAAGAGTTGACTGGTAAAAACCCTGTTAAAATTTCTTCATAAGTGTTTTAACACTCCTACTAGAATGTATTAAAAAATAATATATTAAACAATTCAACAGAGTGCATGGAGCTGTTCATACCAAAAAAAGATTTCATCAAATACCTGCTGAAACCATTCAACTTCAAAAAGAATATATTAAACCATTAAACCATTCTGGGAACTACTCATACTAAAAAAGAAACAACATCATCATCAACGTACAGAGATAACATCAACAGAATTCATTACTACCAACTACATAAGCACAGACTCAGACATTTTTTCCCTCTCTGACACTGATTCTTAGTTTTCTTGGGATAAATCTGTATGGATAAAAAAATTCAAATAATTTTTTGTTTAACACTTCAAACATATTCACATTCAAATGTAAAAATTACCTATGGATGAACAACGATCATCATCTGTATTGAGGAAGCTAAGACTTTCTTCATTAGTATATGAGGAATATCTACATAAAAAATAATTTTCATCATTATTACTAGAGGAATATAATGCTAACATACATTGAAATGAGAAAATTCTTACCGATTACTAAGCATTGGACAATTTTTCTTGTCGTGTGATTGTCCTGCTTTCCCACATCCATGACAATGTCTACCACCTTTATTTTTCAATTTCCCTTTTGCTATTTCTTTTCCTCCCTTTAACCTTTTTTCACACCCCTTTACTCTAATTTGATGTGGCTCACTGTATAGATTGGTGCTTCTTTTTGCAGACATGCCAACACTTGAACTATCAACAACCAATAGTTTAGTTTTCTCAAGAACACTATCCAAAACATCTGTAAAGATCTTACTTGCTTCTTCACTAACCAAGACCTTGTCAATTACATTCGAAGCAAATTGAAATAATTTACCCCGTCTAATGCGTAATGATTGATCATCAGTAATTTTCATTCCATCATTCATTCGGACTATATCAGATTTTGCAGATTTTGTCCATCTCTTTAAAATGTATTGATTTGGTAAATGGGTTACATCATGCATCTTGTGAAGATATGCTAAAATGTGTTTATATGGTATTTCTCCACTTTTAAACTTTTTGCAACTACATGAAGCGAAATCCAAATCTTTTTGATATACGATTTCATGCACTTTATATTTTTCATCATTCTTTTTTATTACCTTGTAGAAGCAATGTTCGACATTTTCTCGAATAAGCTTAAATTTATAATTGAAACTTTCCCACAATTCTTCTTGAAATTTATAAAAATACTTACACGTATATATTTTAGCCATTTGCATTCCCATTTTCAATGGCAACTTGAAGAACGGCTTCTCATTCACATCAACATGATCGACCATTAGCTTTTCATGGCATTGACGTACAAGTCCTCTATTAAACTGAATAAAAAGATCTACTAATGAATTTTTTTTGGAAACATACTTCTTGAAAAATGAATGTGAACTTTCTGCTCGTTGTCTACTTGACATTCTAGCTGAGAAAACATGATTCACATTTGCAGGCACCCACTTTGCACGAATATCATACATAGACTGCAACCATCCATTGTCATGTAACCCACTTCTCTCACAAACCTCCATCCAATTCGAGTCAAACTCTTCCCTACTCTCTGATTCCCAAATGCATTTTTGGAAGCTCCTGTAGTGGTCTTTATATTTCACAGCATCTAATTTTTCTGAGAATTTATTCAGGATGTGCCAACTACAATACCTGTGAAGAAATAATTTGCATATAATTATATATTTTAAATATGAATGATTAAAAAAAATATAATAATGAGATAATACCAGTGAAATGTATTTGAAAGAGTTTGGTGAATAGCTTTTGTCATTGTTAGATCCTGATTAGTAATATTCATTTTCGGAGCATCGCCTATCATAGCTTTCTTGAATTGCTCAAATAGCCAAATAAAAGAATTTGTGGTCTCATCACTTAAGAAAGAACAAGCAAAAATGATTGTCTAACCATGGTTATTAACTCCCATCACCGGTGCAAAGATCATCCATACCTGTTGGTGTTGTATGTTGTATCAAATATCACCACATCGCCATAAAAATTGTAGGCACGTCTAGAAGTTGCATCAGCCCAAAAACAATGGGTAATCCTTTGGTCTTCATCTACCTCAATTTTGAAAGTGAAGGATGGATTATTTTCTTGTTCTAATTGAAAATGATCATTCAATATATCTCCATCATGGCCCTTCATTTCATTACGCTGATCTCTTTCATAGTTATAAACATCCTTTTGTGTGCAACCAACATTTTCTATTCCTCCGGCTTGCATTGCAAGAATGCTAAATTGCTGATGTGTTGGTACATTTACAGCACTTGATTGTTGGGTTAAATTTTTTTGAACAGTGGAAATACTACGATGAGATCTTAGCAATGCACTTTTCTTGGGGTTGCTAATGGATGGTTGTGACCCTCAATAAACATGCTCACCACATAGTTACCTGACTTAGACTTCACAACAACAGTTTTTGCCTTACAACCCTTTATTATTCCTCGATGCCTTTTTTTTCATTAGTTTCTTTCTTGGAATATGTCCCCTGTTTATAGCATACATATTCCTTCCTTAAGATCTCATCGTTCCTTCCCTTCCTACTTGAATAAATTCGAACACTAAACCCAGCTTCTTTTGCATATTTATTGTAGAACTCATGAACATCATTTAGTGTTTCAAATTCCTGGCCTTTTGAAGGTTTCAATTCCTTTTTTACTTGAGGAGTGTAAACAACATCCAACGTCCAAATTCATCACCATTTGAATCATTATCTTCAACTTGTTGAGTTATTGCACTTACTATTTCAACGTCCAAATTTTCCATGTCTGACATAGCGAAAATAATAATAATTTAGGGGCCCAAATCATGAGTCAAATCAATTCTATATATTCATGTCTACCCATAAATGAAAATCATGTCTAACTACTAAATGAAAAAAATTAGATTCATAAAAACCCTAAAGTGTGTAAAAAAAACTCAAACCCTAGATCTAAATCACACATGGATATGCACAGAGAGAGAGAGAGAGAGAGAGAGAGAGAGAGAGAGTCTGTGTGAGCGTGTGTGTGTGTGTGTGAGAGAGAAGGGGGGGTACCTGAATCGGTGCTGTGTGCGTCGTCTGGTTTATGCGTCTTTTGGTTTCGGGAGTTGCATGGAAGGGGAAGAAGAAAGAATAACCCAGGGGGTTTATTGGTTTGGGTTGGGTGGGTTTAAGTGGGGTTAGGTTATTGGGTTTGGTGGGTAATCAAGGTTGGGTTGTTTGGAGGTGGTGACGTGGGTGGTGACATGGGTGGTTCACGTGTGGGAAATAAATGCAAACATTACGTTGGGATTTGTTTGTGCATCAGACGGCAGAAAAGAATGTCCGCTCTTTAAGATTTTGCGGACACCCTCTTTAGAGAGAGGGTCTGTGTGTGTGTGTGTATATATATTGTGCGGTCGGGACGGGAATGGGTACATTGTGCGGGAATTGGTGAGCATCGTCCGATCGCTGAAATTACAATCAGACGGTGCAAATTATTTTTTATTGTTTTAAAAGAAATCGGATGAAACTGGCTACTAGTACACCCGTGACCTCTTCCTTCCACCCATTCCTTCTCTCTCAAACCAGAAGAACAAAAAAAAACAAATGAAGGTTTTGTTTATAGTGGACTCTCTCTCTTTCTCCCTCATTCATTTTTTTTTTTCTTTTAGGTTGCTCTCTCAAACCAGATGAACAAAAAAAATGAAGCTCTGGCCCTTCAAGGTGATCCCCGACCCCAGTGACAAGCCGATGATCGTCATCTATTTTAAGGACGAGCAGAAGCATTTCACCCCCAAGGAGATCTTGTCGATGGTGCTCATTAAGATGAAGGAGATCGCGCATGCCTATTTGGGTTTTCCCTCTCTGTCACAATTTGGGTTGATATTTCTACAACTCTTGAGGGGAGGAGCTGCTGAATAAAAGTCTCTCTATTTTTTTTTAATGGAAAAAGGTGTTGTTTATTTATGCTTATATCAATTGGAGTAGCTGTTGTTTAGTTCCTCAAATTATCAGTTGGACAAGCCAGTTTGCATTAAAATCCAATATAAAAAATCAATTTTGCAGATCTTATTGGATAATACTCCAATTACTAATTAGCATATTTTTAGGTTTGGGTCACATTAAAATCCAATAAGGAGAATCAACTCATCATTATGTCTTTAAATCTTAGATTGTTTGGTTTTTCATTGAAGATCAATTTATGTTTCACCAACTATATCCTTTCAAATGCTAAGTGAAATTGAACATGATCAACTATATCTTATTCAATGACTGTTCTTATTATAAAAAACTACAAATTAAACATCACACATCAATTTATGCTTTAATCATTACAACTTGTACAACTTACAAATGCCAAGTAAAGTTGAACATGATCAACTACCTGAAATACTACTGCTACATAGTTAGATGCAGATATCTGATATCTGATGGTCTTCAAAATCTTCCAGGTTCATGATTTAACTACTACTTACATACTATTTTATCAAGCGTTGACTGAAAACTTGGTCATATTACATACTTGTAAGATTATATTACATACATATATGCTTGAATTCACACATTGGCTAAAGCTACCAATTTCACTGGATGTGTCTTCAGACACAGTTACCTACATACAACTCCCCAGTTACATATATTTGTAAAGTAACTTAACTACCTGTGGGCTTAAATTACATACATACAAACCTGAATTCACTCACTGGCCCAAGCTACCAATCTTACTAGATGTGTCTTCAGACGCAGCTACCTACATACAAATCACCAGTTACACAAATTGGTGAAGTGACTTAACTACCTGTGAGCTTAAATTACATACATACATGCTTGAATTTACTCACTGTCCAAAGCTACTAATATCTCTTGATGTGTTTTAAGACACAGTTACCCACATACAACTGATTGGTTACATATATTGATGAATTGACTTAACCACCTGTAGACCTATATTACATACATACACGCACCAATTTAATCACTGTCTGAAACTATCAATATGTTTGGATGTGTTTTAAGGAACAGTTAGCTACATGCAACTCACTTGTTACATATATTGGTGAACTGACTTTACTATTTGTGAGATTAAATTACATACATACACACTCACTGTCCAAAGCTATCAATATCTCTAGATGTGTTTTTAGACGTAGTTACCTACATACAACTCACCAGTTACATATATTTGTGAAATTACTTAACTACCGGTACGCTTAAATTATATATATATATATATATTCCCAATTTACTCACTGTTTGAAGCTACCAATATCTCTAGATGTGTTTTAAGACACAATTACCTACATAACTAAACACCCTTTAAATTTTCAGTTTCTTTTCTTTATAGAATATCTGTCAATGTGAATGTTCATTTTTTCTTTTTTGCTGAAGGTTCTTCATATTTATATCAAATGACCCGTGTTTGTTTTCCTAGATGAGTTGCTACTTTATAAGTCCTGATGCTACAACCTTGAAAGTGATTCTTTATGGTGGAATAATAGATATTTTGATATACTTGGCTTATAGCTTCAGTTTCATTTGTTTTGTTGGTTTTGAACATTTTGGTTAACTGAAAATATAATATATTTTTTATTCACTAGGTTGAAGCTGAAACCATGGGTACCTTAACATCCAGAACCGTGGAATGTGGCGAAAATATTTCTTTAAAGAAGTATACATGAGATTTTGATGATCATACAGATTTGTTTTCAAAGGGGAGACTATTCTGACCTTACCTTACATCAAGTTCTAATACAGTCATTTGTTTCGTAATACTAATTAGTATCCACTTGGAAAACATATATTGCCAATAACTGCAACAGTAACAAGTATTCAAATGAGAGGTAAAACAAAGGGATGGGGAAATTTATGTTTCTCCCATATTGCTCATGCTCATTCCAGAAAGAGATCCATGTTTTCATATTTAACAATGATCTGAAATAGGCTTATAGATTGTGTTCATTGTCTCTTCTAGTCCACAGACAACAAATAGACATGGGCAAATTGATCATAATTGTAGATAAAGTTATGGTTTAATAGGCAAAAAATGTGAACATATGAGTTATCACATATCCTTAATTGATCAGACAAAGAAATGGTGAGTTCCTTCTTTTTTTTTGAACAAAGGCTGAATATCCTCCAAATATTGACCATTAGTATGGTTTTACAAGATAGGATTTGAAGAAGGGTGGTGAATGAGTATGTCTTATGATGTGCCATAAGGACATTGCTCAAGTAGAAAAATATGGTATGCTTGATAACACCTCCATGGCATAACTGTGAAGGGAAGGTGCTAATACGTTGCTTGATTTATATTTTGCATTTTTCCTCCTTGTTTTTCGGGAATTGTATTACTGTGTTTGATTTCCTTACCAGATAGCTTTTCTTGAATTTGATGGAGCGGGTTTGTCTGGCACATTGCTGTAATTTTGGCCCCTAATGCCCATTAAAAATTTAGTTCCCGTGGGCAGGTTATTGTCATCATCAATAAAAACCTAATGAGTTATAAGAGGGTGGTTGAGCGCTAAATGCTTTCATCCTTTGGTTCTTTTATTCTCTTTTAAAGTACTGATAGATAAACTCCACGATTTGAGGCTGAATTCATCACCTAAGTCTGGTAAAATGTTGGCAATTTAAATTAAGTCGAATTACTAAAATAGAAACTGTGTAATGGTTGTTAAGGATTACACATCTTATATTAGTTGTCATGAAGAGCTCTAAGCTCTTTGTGGGGATCCCTCCTTGTTCAATTGTAAAAAATTTCTTCTTGATAGAAAGCCTTATCATTAATGGACCGTCAGTGTAGACACTGTCAGGCTATACTGTGTTGCAAGCTTAATTCCCCATAATATTTACATTCTCAACAATTCTGTAAAGCCTTCTACTATTAAATATGTCTATTTGTAGAGGTTATGTTGTTATATTAAACAATAATGCGTGCTTTTTCAATTAATATGTTGGTTGGATTCACAATATATCTGTAAATTTCATTTTTTTTTTTTAAGCTATTGTATGCAATAAAATCAAAATATGAATGAATGGGAGGCTTGTCACAGACCTTTTAAAAAAATTGATTTGTTCCAAGTAAAACAAGTGAATTTGTTAATTCATGTGAATGTTAGAATTTGGTTTAATCATGATTCATGAGTCTTCAACATGTACTTTTAGCTATTTGAACATCCTCGTGCAATCGCTATCCTCCTAAACTCTTGGCACTGTTTGACTTCTGCCATTTGGACCTCAGCTGAACTCTTTTGAATTTCTTTGGGCAACAACTTTCATAAAATCATAAATTGTTAATATGAATTCAATGTGCAGGTCGTTGCCAGGTAACAATCTAACTAGAACTATCTCGGAGGAATTCAAAATCTTGTCCAGTTTGATGCAGTTGAGCTTAGAAAGTAGCAACTTAGACGGAGTCATACCAAACTCACTTGGGAATCTTACTAAACTTCAAATTCTGTAAGTACTATCATCTGTTAGTTTTGGCTGGCCTTAGTAAGGCCTGAATATCATCATCCATCATATTAGTTAGCATTCTATCCTCTTGTCTATCTCTGGCGAATCTGGCTAAAACTTCAGCAGCCTGCACTTGATCCCTTGGAACCCATTTGAATTTGACTGATTTTAATTGAGCTTCATGTTTCTTGATGCATTCCACCTTCTGATGTAATTCCTTAGGACATTGTGATGAACTTTGTAGTAGCTTCACAAGAACCTGGGAATCAGAACAAATAGTAATCGATTGTATTCCCATCGACAATGCCGTTCTAATGCCCAAATCAATTGCTTCAGCTTCTATGAATGTCGTTGTGGCCCAAGGCCATGAACTGTATCCCACACTTGGGATCCTTCGTTCTGCTGTATTTACAATTACAAAACCGGCTCTTGCACGTCTGGAAGTAATATCTACAATTCCATCTGTTTTTTCTTGTTGTGTGTAGGGTACCTCGATTTCTGCAATTACTTGAGTAGTTCGTGCTCCAAAGGATATCAATCTAGAGGACTCTCATCTTCTTCATTTCGATTATTTATCAGCATCCATTGACATTATTTCAACTGGCTTGGAGCTCTACCGACTAATTGGGTTGGGACTGGATGTTGGTGCTCAAAAATGAGCCTATTGCGAGCCTTCCAAATTTGCCATATCATTAGAATGAATAATACTATTTTATTTTCTGAGTTTGCATGCTTGCCCCATATTTCTCTGAGTGAAAACACTTATCCAGTTATCCAATTCTGGAGGTCTTAGTTCCCGTGGCACCAGACGCCAACAATCTCTGGCTAACACACATTCAGTAAATAAATGTGCTACAGTTTCAGAGGAGTCATCACATAATTGACATCTTGTATCCATATGCATTTCCCGTGCATCAAGCAACGTTTTTGTTGGGAGACTATTCCGTATGAGTTGTCACAAATAAGTTTTCACTCGTGGGAATACTGAAATTTTCCATACCTCAGACCAACCATGATAAGTTTTTTCAATCGTAGAATTTTGTAGCAATGGATATAATATATCCTTTGTTCGTGGCACAAGAGAAGGGGAACTTTCCCAGCTCCAGTATCCAAAACCCTCAGCCTCTTCAGGTGATTCAGCCTTACATGAGAATTGATGATGTTCAAAAGGATCATCATGGTAACAATTCTAGACACTACATTGTCATCCACGTTGCTTGTTTCCTTTTCACATGTCGGGTTGGAGGTTAAAAGCTTTATCTTAATTAAATTATGTTGTCAACCCTATACATCTAATAAGAATTTAAACTTGGATGGTTAATCCATTATGTAACGTACTTGTTCTTTTTGTCAAGTGGACCCCGGTGCAAAGATTCTCTATCATGTACCTGAGACTAGTTATTATGCATGTGCATATGCGCATGAAAAAAATATCATTTTAAAAAAAATTAACACAAATAATTTAATAAGTTTTATTTTAATTTTAAAATAGACTATCATAAAAAAAGTTAAAATTCTATGAAGAAATATATTTTTCAATAAAATGATCACATCATCATAACTATGGTTGGTAGGTCAAACCCAGTATCTATGTTCCATTCAATGTTCAAAAAAAATTCGATATTTGCCATTGATCTTTATTCACTAGAGAGAATCAAAATACAACAAACAAAAGTCATTTGAGTGCTTCATAGGGTCCTTGGCTTGGCATTCAACAACTTTTAGTTTTCATCATTAAAAAATCCACCATTCAAAAAATCTAACACTTTGCCAGGCAATTTGAGAACATATAATTTTGACTATTATAAAGTTCACTGTGAATACTAAAATCGAACTTCATTAGTTATAGATGTTTCTTTATTATGATAAAATGTAAATTAAAAAGAAAAAAAATGCGTTGAAACATTTGATTTCCATCTTATATGAGAAAACAAAATAAATGATCACAATTAAAACCTAATATTCATTCTCAGGGCGTCGGTGATTGGCACGACCAACGACGAGGATGCCGCAGGGCCTATCGGTGCATCTGGTCCAGGAGGGCTGTGGTGTGAATCAATCTTCTCCATGTTGAATGCCTGAAGAGGTTTGCTCGGAAGACTGACCCTCCATCAAAGGCGCATCTGAGATGCCTGCTGAAGAGGGCGACCTGACCAGTGACAGCTCGAGGATGCTCGAATCTAATCACCTGGTTGAACCTCCTCTAAAGTAAGGCTACTAAAGCATCCCTAGGACTGGCCAGTTAGCCCTAGGTTCAAGTTAAACCCTGGTCGTAGGCAAAGGCGAGACCACTGCAACCCCCGCAATAAGGAATTTGACGTTTCCCAATGCATTTTTAAGTTGTATCCTCATTGAAGATGTATCCAGACAAGGAAGAAGATATATAAAAAAAATATGAAATGTTGGAAGAGGATGAAATTGACAACAATGAAGAGGATGAAATTAATGACGATGATGAATTTTATGTCAGAGTTAAATAAGCATCAATGGCAATAATAGCACTTGTTATTGAATTAAAAAATATAATTTCTCAGGGTTGTATTGAACATCCACTAGCTTGACGCCCCATTTCTCGGAGTGGATACACATACATACACAATGAATTGACAGGTGTTGACCCCGAAAGATTTCGTAAGTTGTATAAGATGTATCCAGATGCCTTTCAGAAATTATGCAACATCATAAGAGAAAAAACAACTTTACGAGATACTATATTCATTTGTGTCGAAGAGAGCTTGCTACTTTTTTAATGACAGTCGAATAAAGTTCTTGATATTGTCAAACTCGTAAGACTTTTGGTTGGTCTAAATGGATTACTAGTCAGAATTTCAATAAAACTTTGAAAGCTAAGAATACAATAGCACCGGAGTTCATAGCTAAACCAGAATGTTTGGTTTCACAAAAAATTAGGGGGAGTATGCGTTTTTATCTTTATTTTAAGGTAAGGATGAATCATTTATTCGTTTATATTGAAATTTATATAAGGTAAGGATAAATCATTTTTTTTTTAACATAGGTTAATGTAATATTTTTTAAAGATTGTATTGGAGCTATTGATGGCACGCATATATCTGCAATGATAACAGGACCTACAAAGAGTAGCTACCGTAATCGGAAGGGAAATGTATCACAAAATGCGTTAGCTGCTTGTAATTTATGTAAAGATATGTGAAGATCGATATTAATTATATTAAATTACATTTTATGTTGGGTATGAATAATTAATGTTGAATTTGAATATTTGAGTTCTTTATTTGTTATTTTAAAAATCTAAAAACATTATTGTGTTTATTAATAGAAATCCACCTATGAAAGTCTATAAAAGTATGTAAAAGCATGTGAAAGTCCATGAGAATCTATGAAAGTCTGTAAAGTTTTAAAAGCTGTATAAAATTATGAAAGTTCATGTCAATTTATGAAAGTCTGTAAAAGTCTATGAAAGTTCATGAGAGTCAATATGTGAAAGTATGAAAATTCTACAGAAGTTCATCATGTAAATAATGTTTACAAAAATCTATTAAAGTCCGTATCGACTACCCCCATAAGATTAAAAAGCTGTTTATTTATAATAAAAAAATATATGAGAATAAGCTGGCATTGATATTGTAGGTCTAACACCCAATTTATTACATTAATATAAAAATAAACTAAATGTCAAATCACTTGTATTAAATCAGAGGATTCGTCTGTCAAATCAATTTTTAATTTTTATTTATATTTTATTCACAACTTATTAATTATAAATAAAAAAATAAAAAATTTATTATTACATTTTTTTTTATAATAAAAATAATTAAAAATACAAGAAAAATAATTTTTATTTATTGATATTGAAATAATTATTTAAAATTACTTAAGTCACAGCAATTCAAGGAGAATTACTGTGAAAGATGATTTAGACCTAGTTACCGAAATTTACCCTCAAATTTTATGAGCTTAATTAAAGCTCCACTGAGTTTATATAATCAACGCTCTGAAGTAAATCAGTCATCAACAACCCCCCATCCCACCCAAAAAAAAAAAAAAAAAAAAAATCTCCAGTAGATTCAGAAGATGGAAGCCATGAATCGAGCCTTGGAGAGGGCGAAAATGATGGTGGGTCTTGAAGTCGACGACGACGAGGA
>JAUJYN010000067.1:257890-272137 GCA_030737835.1 Acorus gramineus | reverse complement strand
AATTGTTCATGTGATTCAGAAAATAACTGGTCAAGAGTCTCAATCAGAGAATCAATGTCTTCCTCTGGTGGAACTGAAGAGGAGGATCCTGATTGGCTCTCAATGGGAGTCAGTTGACTGGATGCGAACTGTTCTGATCCAATGCTACGGATAAAATGTTCTTCCAAGCTCCAATCCGTAATGCCATAGAATGGACCCCAATCATAGACATCATAAACTGTGAGTGATCCGATGCCCATGTGGTCCGGCCATATGAAGTTGTGAATGATGTCTGTGGTGCCTTGATTGTACCGTCCCAGACCTTGGCCTCGATGATAACCCATTTGTTCCATGAGCCGCCATCCTGGATTACTGTCAGTTGATGCGCGTGCTTTACCTTTGCCCAAAGTGCTTACCTGTAGTGCCCCATCACGCGCCCAATCGGGTGGAAACTCTGATATGTGCACGACTGGCTGCTTGCCTTCTCTCCTGGAAGGGCTTTTCACTGTTGTGATAGCCTCTGCTTCTTCTGCTTCATACCGGATGCCTCTGACTGCGTCCCCACCTATTGTGATGATCTGTTCTCCAACAGGAAATTTGAGGCATTGGTGGAGTGGGGAGGAAACACCTCGGATTGTCGCCAACCATTTTCTTCCCAAGATCATGCTATAATCAGAGTCCATCTCCAGAACATAGGCTTCAAACGTGGTCTTGAGGGGACCGATCTCCAAGCTAAATGAACGGAAGCCCACTACTTGTCTAGCACTCTTGTCATAGGAAAAAATTCGCGTATCTGACTCCGCTAGTGAAGTGATATCACCATCGACGTGCTGGAACGTCTGGAGGGACATGAGGTTGACACCCGCACCAGTATCAACAAGGATTCGACTAACCAACGTTTTCTCCACCAAGGCGGTGACGCAAAGTGCCGAAATGTTGGTGAGGGGATCATCGATGACTTCCTTGGGCCAGAATGAGATCACAGGGCCCAATCCTTCAGAAACTAGCGCAGCTGGCACATTAAAGGCAGAAATGTGGCGGTCCACCTTGACCTTTTCCAGGAAAGCCCTTATCGCCTCCTGATGGTGTTCTGAAGTCTCGATTAGCTCCAATATCGAGATCTTGGCTGGGATTTTGCGCAATTGTTCAAGCAAGTCCACCTTATCACCAGCTCTCCCTTCTTCCACTTCCGCTTCTGGATTGGTCTGTCGGAGAACTTGAGAGGGCATATTGTTGAAGATGCGTCCTGTCCTGGTGGTGTGGAGAACTGCAGTATTGGGACAATGATGCCAGGAGGACAAAAGTGGCCGGATGGGGCTGAGGCTGCTGGCTCGGATGGGACTCCGGATTGGTGGCGGGTTCATGGAGGGAACCGACTTCTAGGAGCTGACGGATGATGCCACCTAGTATGATCTGGGGTGGAGGATCATCTTGAGGCTGATATGCACAGTTCTTTGGCCCAGTATTTAGCTCGCACATTTGACAGTTGAAGAACCTTGACCAGTCATGGCGGCGTGCCTCCCCCCATACCGAGATGATGTCCCCATTGCTTGGAAAACGCAAGCATTGATGACGCGTAGAAGAGACACCTTCGACATTGTCAAGCCAGGGCCTCCCAAGGATCATGGAATGAGGCGACTCGATCTTCATGACCTCACAGTCTACAGAGGTACATACTGGCCCCACCTTTAGAACACAAGAGATCCTCCCGCATGAAGATTGGCTTGAGCTGTCATATGCGTGGAGAAGGGTTTCTGATGGTTGGAGCTTGGGGAGCCCACGCCGAAGCTTGCAGTAGGTGGAATGGGTCATGATGTCTACTCCAGCGCCTGTGTCCACGAGGACATTTCGGAGAATTTTACCGGCAATGGCTACTTTGATCACAAGGGGGCATGTGCGTATGCTAGGCTCGGCGAGCTCATGAGGAGCGAATGTGATGGAAGGGGAACATGTCAAGCAAGTGATCGTGTCATGCTCCTCTGATGAGTCTTCTGTTGATGTTGGGGAGCCAGATGGCTCAAAAGTCAAGGAGTCTTCTTCAAGCTCCTCCTCTCGTATTTCTTCTTTCGACTCTTCTTTCATCACCCTTTCTATCCCTCCTTCTGAGCCAACGGTTAACGCATTAACAGTCCAATTTGGTTCATTCGGTCCCCCCCAAAGGATGTTTTCCCCCCATACGGAGACAATCTTTCCCCATAGTGGAAACCGAAGGCATTGATGACGAGTGGATGGAACTGCTCTGGCATTATTGAGCCACGCCCTCCCGAGAATTATGTTGTGGACGCCCCCTTCGAGCTTTACGACATGAAAATATACCTCAGTGTGCAACGGGCCTACCATCAAAGGAATCGTAACTGTTCCGACCACCGGTCGTCTGGTGCCGTCATATGCTTCTATGAACTCATTAGAGGGCTCAAGTTCAGGACGGTCCTCCACATCTTCAAATGAGCAATAAACTCCATATGCCATGATGTTTCCTCCTGCCCCGGTGTCAATATATGTATATCTGAAGGGGATCCCTGCTATCTCCACCATGATACGAAGAGGGCGATTACGCATTGCTGGTGGGGCGAGCTCGCTCTCGAGGAACACAATAGGTGGCGGTCCCACCGGGCCATCAACAGTTCCGGTTGATGCTTCTGGTTCTTGAATTGTGCTTGCCAATGTGGACTGCTCAGATGGTTCTTGCTCAAGGGCATCTTCACCAAATGCCAGTTCTTCCGGCTCTTCCATGAGCTCGTCTTCAGATACTTCCTCCTCAGGGTCTTCTTCTGGCTCCTCCTCCTCGGGGTCTTTTTCTGGCTCCTCCTCCTCAGGGTCTTCTTCTGGCCCTTCCTCCTCAGGGTCCTCTTCTGGTCCTCCTCCTCAGGGTCCTCTTCTGGTCCTCCTCCTCAGGGTCTCTTCTGGTTCTCCTCCTCAGGGTCCTCTTCTGGTTCCTCCTCCTCAGGATCCTCTTCTGGTTCCTCCTCCTCAGGGTCCTCTTCTGGTTCCTCCTCAGGGTCCTCTTCTGGTTCCTCCTCCTCCGGGTCCTCTTCTGGTTCTTGCTCAGGGTCCTCTTCTGGTTCTTCCTCCTCAGGGTCCTCTTCTGGTTCTTCCTCCTCAGGGTCTTCTTCTGGCTCTTCTTCTGGCTCGTCTTCTTCCATGGGTTCCTCTTCAGATTTGGATTTACCACTATCAGGTGTTGCCGGTGGGGTGACAAGGTTGGCCCAAAGGTGTGATGAGGAGTTGGACTGGTTGGGGGATGGAGGGTCGATCCCAATGAAGTTGACAACTGGACCAGATGAAGTAGACGGCTGAGTATGGGAAGGAAGTGGGTCAATATGAATGCCAAGAGGTGCAGATGAAGTGGGGGATTGAACAGGGTGGGCCGAGCGGGACCTAGTGATGATATTTCGCAATAGTGCCCAATCAATGCGATCTTGTTCATGAAGATCATAAACAAAATCTCGAAATGTGTAGCAACCACGGATGTCATGACCATGCATTCGGTGGTATGGGCAGTAGCGTGAACTATCGACACCAGGGGGTGAGGGTCTCTCGGGTGGCAAGGTGATGCTATTGGATTCCATCAGTGCCATAAAAATGTCGGGCAAGGACTCTGGCAGTGGTGGGTAAGCATCACGTTTGCCCATCCTTCGAGCCTGGTAAGATGTGGGTGGAGGAACAGCTGTGTATTGTCTTTCGGGGATTGGTCGGGGAGTTATTTGATTGGGTTGCAAGGCTCGAATGGGTTGGGCTTGGGGAGCTGAGTGGTGATACTGAATGGTTGGCGGAGAGGTGGGTGGTGGGTTGGGAATGAGGAAATTGGTGTGGGGTGTTGGATGGTGCACTAGCGTCTGTTGAGGAGCAATCCCTTGATAACGGGTTACTGGTCGAGGCGGAGTATACCTAGATGGTCCAGGTGCATACGGCCTTGTTACCGGTCCTCGACCAGAAGCTGGTGATCCATTTGGGTAGAAGGCTGAGATTTGTGGGGTGACCCCTTCTATGTGGAGGATGGAACATGGTTTTTCTTGAAGGGAGGGCGCTGGTTGCCAGTTGGTGAAGCAGTGGTAGTGCCGGCACAACGCTGAATGCGGTTGTGGCGATCAATCAGCATTTCGTAAGTAGAGCAATCACCATAGGCGAGATTCATTCGCAACTCTGGAGTGAGATTTTGCAGCATCATGTCTATTTCCTGGCTTTCTGTCAATTGCAATCCCGTCCTGTGCACCAACATGCGCCAACGTGCCACAAAAGATTCAAACTCTTCACGCGGCCTCATCTTCTCTGCTGTAAGGTCTGATAGGGATGGAATGCGCATTCTCTGATACCCATAACGCCGGAGAAACCTCTCGCTCACAGCAGAAAAATCATGGAGGCATTCGACCGGGAGGGTCGCATACCATTGAACTGCCTCTCCTTCAAGAGACTTCTGGAAAAGGAATACTAGAAGTGACTCATCTCCCAGGAATGGACGTGAGTCCATATAAAAAGCAGTCAAATGAGCATCTGGATCTCCTCGACCATTATATCTGCGGTACTTGGGGATTTTAAGGTCGAGTGGGAGAGCAATGGGGGGAATTTGGCGTAAATTGGACTGGTGGGAGGTTTGGAGCAAGGTCGGGTTGAGTTCTGACACTATCCTTCGGACAGTGTCATCCAAGGTTTCAATAGGTTGGGGGTGTGGTTGGACTCTTGGCTGTGGTGGAGGAGGAGGGGGTTGAAGAGTAGTGGGATTTGGATTCCGGGAGGCTGAGTGCAATCGGTTGAGGTGGTCGAAGGCATTCATCATTTCATCAATTGAGTGATATCCCATGGCCTCCATTCTTTCCTCGAGTCTCCTCCAAGCTGGTCTTTCTGAGGTCTCAGTGGTTTCCTGGTTGCGCGTGGCTTGCCCATGGGGCATACTGGCATCGGGAAACACTTGGTTCTCATAAAAATCATACCCCATGTCTACCCTTGAACCTTCAGGTCTAGGGAAGGGATCCATGTGTGTGTTTCGGGGTGAGCAGCAAGCGATATAGAAATGGAAAGCACACAATTCAACGACTTAACAGATCAAGCAAGCAATTCCACAATCTAACAGAGCATGAAACTTCAGAAATCAGATAGTAATGGGATGTTGATGGCTCTTGGACAGAACACCTAACTGGGTCAGCAAGGGCTGGACGTCGAAGATTCTAGAATTTTGAAATACAGAGAGAGCAAGTTTTTTTTTTTTTTTTTTTTACTTACTGAAGGAAATTTTGAAAAATAAGTTAGTGAAGGAAAGAGAAATTTGGTACTAGAGATCTTGAAAAAAAAAAATTTCTTTTTTTTTAATCAGAAGAAAAGGAAAGGAAAATTTTGAGGAAAACAGAAAAATAGGAACTGAAATCCAAAATAGTGCAAATAAAGAAGTGGAAATTTTTACTTTACTTTTTTTTTTTTTTTACTTACTGAAGGAAATTTTTGGAAAGAGAGTTAGTGAAGGAAAGAGAAATTTGGTACTCGAGATTTTGAAAAGAAAAATTTTTTTTTTTTGGAAAAGCAAGTAAAGAAAAAAAAAATTTTAATCAAAAGAAAAGGAAAGGAAAATTTTGAGGAAAACAGAAAAATAGGAACTGAAGTTCAAAATAGTGCAAATAAAAAAAAGTGAATTTTTTTTTTTTTTTTTTTTTTTTTTACTTACTGAAGGAAATTTTGGAAAGAGAGTTAGTGAAGGAAAGAGAAATTTGGTACTAGAGATTTTGAAAAGAAAATAAAATTTTTCCTTTTTTTTTTTTTTGGAAAACAAGTAAATTTTTTTTTTTTTTTAATCAGAAGAAAAGGAAGGGAAAATTTTGAGGAAAACAGAAAAATAGAAACTGAAGTTCAAAATAGTGCAAATAAAAAACTGGGAATATTTTTTTTTTTTTTTTACTTACTGAAGGAAATTTTGGAAAAAGAGTTAGTGAAGGAGAGAGAAATTTGGTACTAAAATTTTTTTTTTTTTTTTTTTTTTTTGGAAAAGCAAAATTTTTTTTTTTAATCAAAAGAAAAGGAAGGGAAAATTTTGAGGAAAACAGAAAAATAGAAACTGAAGTTCAAAATAGTGCAAATAAAAAGTGGAAATTTTTTTTTATTTTTTTTTATTTATTTATTATTATTTTTTTGCAAAAATAGGAAAGCAGAAAGACAGTAAATTTTGGCAGACAGTGCAATAAAAAGAGGGGATTTCTTTTACAAAAAAAGGAAATCAGAAAGACAATAATTTTTTTTTGGAACAGGAAGGCAAGAAATTTTGATTGAAGAAAAGAAGGGCGATAAACGAGTAGCTAGAATCAGATGAAAGCAAGAAAGAAACAGAAACTTCGACAACCATCTAGGGGGTTCGTCCAGGAGTTAACACAGTACAGATATTCAGTAGCATACAACAACCACCATCATGCATTCATGAAACAGATTAGACTCAGTCTTATTGATGTCTAGTGAAAGTCGCAGGAATTCTTTTCAAACTAGCACTACTCTCTGCCTAGGAGTTTTAGAGGACCAACCTGATTGAGCTTTTCACGAAGGGAGTCCCACCGTGATCGCCAGACTGTCGGTGTTGGATTTTTGACGCGGCGTGGTCGTGAATCCGGGTTCCGTCAAGTTTGGTTCCGTTACGCGCACGGCGCTCCGAATCGCCACTTGAGGGATCGTCCAAGGTTGCCCGACCGCTTCCAGGGACGTTGGTGTGATCGCCACTTGCTTTTCCTCAAAAGCAAGAAAAAAGGATGTTCTATTATTACTCGCCTTCAACGGGGGATACGGGTTCTCCTCTCGAGGATCACGGCCGGCCGTGCCTTGAGGTGTTCAAGCTCAGATTGATCCTGCAAAACCCAAAGAGAGAGAAAGATACTTTTTTTTTTTGTGCAGGATTGACCAGACTGGAGGTTGATGAACCAGAAGGGATTGTTGGTCTCAACGAGCCACAGGGGAGTTGTCGAGATTGACAAACTATGGGTGGATTGTCGGGTTCGACGAACTATGATTGGATTGTCGAGTTCGACGAGTTAAAGGGGGGTTGTCGGGTTTGACGAGTTAAAGGGGGGTTGTCGGGTTTGACGAGTTAAAGGGGGGTTGTCGGGTTCGACGAGTTAAAGGGGGGTTGTCGGGTTTGACGAGTTAAAGGGGGGTTGTCGGGTTTGACGAGTTAAAGGGGGATTGTCGAGTTCGACGAGTTAAAGGAGGGTTGTCGGGTTTGACGAGTTAAAAGGGGGATTGTCAAGCTCGACGAACCAGGGGGGGATTGTCGAGGGTTAACTAAAAAAAAATTTAATTTAACAAAATTAGTGGGAGGTTTATGTTAGCAAGGAACGAAGAAAAACAAAAAAAAGCAGCATATAAACAGTATATGAAAGAGTAATAACAAACATATAAAGCAGTAAATAACAAATAAAGTAAACAAAAATAAAACAAAAAGGGTTAGTAGTCCTTGGGAGGTACCCAAACTTGCAAGGGGGAGTGTTCAAATGGTCCCTAGACCAACTGACCAACGATCCAAGTTAGGGTCGTCCGCCAGCTGCGTATAGTTTCCAAAAGAACTGATAAAAGTCCAATGATGTACTCCAACACTCTCAACTTTGATTAAACTTATATTTATTAGATTTAGTAAGTTTGTTACAACCTTATACAAGTTCTTTTAGGAAATGATATGTTATACAAGTTCTCTTAAGTAAAAAAAAAAAGAAGAAAAAAAAAAAAAGGAAAGGGAAGGGAAGTGAGGGTAGGGAGGTGTGGTGGGTGGTTGTTTGGAGTGGCTGCCGGCGTAGGGGGTGGTGGTGCTCGGAAACGGAGGGTGGAGAGTGTTGAGAGGGCTGTTGGTGATAAAGAACAAGGTGGGTTCGGATGGGTGGCTTTTGGAGAGGAATGGGAGGGGTTAGGTGGTAGGTGAGAGTGGTGGGTGGTTGTTTGGGGTGGCTGCTGGTGTAGGGGGTGGTGGTGCTCGGAAATGGAGGGTGGAGAGTGGTGAAAGGTCGCTGGTCTCGAGTGGGGTGGCTAGGAGAGGCTTTGGAGAGTAAAAGGTGGGTAAAGATGGTGCTTCCTCCTTCTCTTCATGCCTCCCATTGCCTCCTTTTATAGCCCAAACGAGCCACCATCTTCTTGACACCTGTTTGGGGAGGTCATGAGTGCCCCACGACGCTCCCACGTTCACCCGAAGTGGCTGACGTCGGTGGAGAGGCAAAAAAAATTGAGCCATGCCGTCCTTTCCGAGCTGAACTTATCCCAGTATTTTTGACGATCCGTCATCCCATTGTCGAGGTCGACAATCCCACCAAAGATCGTCGAAGTCGACGATCCTCAGAAAGATCGTCCAGTTCGACAATCCTTTTAAAGATCGTCGAAGTCGACGATCCTCCGAAAGATCGTCCAGTTCGACAATCCTTTCAGAGATCGTCGAAGTCGACGATCCTCAGAAAGATCGTCCAGTTCGACAATCCTTTCAAAGATCGTCGAAGTCGACAATCCTCAGAAAGATCGTCCAGTACGACGAGTGGGTGGTCGCTTGTCTTAGTTGCCAGAGAGATTTTCATGTCTTGTACAACAACCCAAGGCTTAACCGTTCTGGGCGATGGTACTGCTTTTCTTGAGCTTTCCTTTAAGAACTTGTTGCGCTCATGCTTTCTTTTCTTCCCTTTCCCTACTCAAGTGATTATTCTGACTCAGAGAAGATCATCGGGGTTTAGACCTGCAAACTAAGATATCGCAAATGATAAGTGTTTTACAGTTCTGACCGATCAAAATGGGGTATCTACAGATACAGCCTGGCAGGAGCTGTCCCCAGCAGATCCTGGGAAATCCGGGCAGAATCAGCGGGCGCGACAGATCCTGAGTAATCCGGGCAGGGCACGCGGTAGGGCTGGGCGCGGCAGGGCACCGGGCAGGGGTGGGCGCGGCGCGACAGGGTGCAGCAGGGCGCGCGGCAGGGCAGGGCGCGGCGCAGCAGCTGGGCACCGGGCGCGGCAGGGCGCAGCAGGGCTGGGCAGGGCTGGGCAGCGGCAGGGCTGGGCTACGCGAGCAGCGGCAGGGCGGCGCGCGTCAGCGGCAGCGGCAGGGGCGGCGACGGCAGCGGCAGGGGCACGACGGCGACGGAAGGATTCCAAAAAAAAAATTAGGGTTTTTGAGGTGGTGGCTCTGATACCATGTTAGAATGAGAGAATGAAATAATGGGAATCCTTGTATTCCACTTAAGGGTTAATCCCTTTACATATATAAATATCTAGGAGTTACCCGTGTAATACACTACACACATTATAAGATAACACATATAATCTAACACCCCTAAATTTGGGCTATTTCAAAAAATCTCAAATGAAGTATATGTCTATTATACAAGCAGCAATGTGGGCATTTTGACTGCGGAGAAACCATCTCATTTTCACGGGGATAAAGGTCTATGTTGAAAATGTATGGGAGATGGTTATGAGTCTTATTAAATCTTGAGGAGTGCATTGTGCGGGAGCATTTGGGGTGGGCTTTTCTGAGGGGTCGCTTATTAATTGCGAATCAGTGTCTCCGCCTCTCCGGGGTTAGGATTTATGGGTCTTTTGTAAATCTTTCTTTTACTGCTCCCGTGATTTTTGCTTTTTCTTTTTGTATGCTTTAAAAACTCCTTTATCTTTATTAATATAAAATATTTACCTGTCATTTTCTTAAAAATATATATATATATATATTCATGTAAAATAATATATATATTCCAACAAATTTTATGAACTATTATAAAAATATGAAATATTGTAATAAAAGGATATAAAAGACGACAGGCAGACATACAAGACTGTAAACAAAACTGTACCATTGCTCAAGAAGGTTACAGAATCAAGAACAAAAGAAGAAAACAAGTACATATAATTCAAAATGACCTTCAAAACAAGGTCTGTCTAGTCACACTCAATTTCATATAATTTCAAGGTGAAAAAAAAAAAACACAAATTATGAAAATCATGATATAACTAACAAGTCTGTCACCATCTCAGATAGTGAGATTGCCAAAGATTCCCAGTTGCCCTCCTCACCAGATCAAACCACCCTTCACGGCGTTCCTCTGCGTCCCCTCCGCCGTCGTCGCCGCCGTCTCCGGCGGCTATGCGAGGGGTTCCATTCCGAGAGACTCTCCATGGATGATGAGGTTCAGACTTTTTCTTTTTTGTTTTTTTGTGAGCTTAGAAGAGAGAGAGAGAGAGAGATTGGATTGGGTTCATTTTGTAGGATTATAATGGGTGGAGGATCTTCCCAGCATATGCTTTGAACATCAACTTTGCATTATATATTAAAAAAAAAAAAAAAAACTTTGCTTTTATGCAAATATTTTAAAGCTATTATTACACAGCCATTGCACAGTAGTTTTTTCAACACCACTTCCACTTTGTATTACATTTTTTAAATATTAAGTTCATATCATTTATTAAAATATATAATTTTTTATAAAAATATACGTCACATTATAAAAATTAAACGGAGTGTAATGTTGATAAAAATTGCGCGTGGTATTATTCATGTATATATACACATTAGATTGATGAGCGTTAATATACTTAGTTAGTTTTACAACCATATATACTATGACAACATATGATATAGTATATAGGGTTTATTATAGTATATAAATTTTTTTTTTTTTTTTTAAAAATAAAAAAATATATTATTATATTTCAATATTACATATTTTTATTTAATATAATATATATTTTATTAAAAAAATGTGTGATTCTTAAAGAAAAGAAAAACGATGAGAATTATAATAAGAAGAATCATTTTCATAGGTTGATTACTACTCTGATGACACAAGTCAAATTGACAGTGAACCAGAGCCAATTAAAGGTCAGCCCATAGAGCTGAAAGATAGGGATTGATCCAGGGCCCCCCAAATGAGGTGATGTCCCTCGAGTCCACAACTAGGCATGACTTTTTTTATTTTATCCATTTTTTTATTTTTATCTTAAATTCTTGTAACCTTTTTGAATCTGCGTTGTGGTCGATTATAAGTTTCAAAATCTCAAAAAAGTCAAATGTTGATCCAAACATACATTTCTCTTCAGCTTTTATAAAACATGTTATCAATTTATTTTTTTCATGTACAAAACTGATAGCTTTTGGAAAAACACCTGTTTGGTTCGTATCATTTTTTATTTTTGTGGAATTACTTTAACATGAATCTAGATTTTATTGTACTGTTTAGTTCGCTGGTATGTTTATCCAAAGAATCATTTTTTATTATTTGGTTCACACATCGAAAATGATAGGGAATTTGGTTTAAATATCTAAAATACATTTACTATTATGCATGCTCTCGTAAAATTTATTTATTTACCCATATCACAATTATAAAAAATGAGTATTTTTTTATAAATATATTTATAAATATTTAATGAATGTAAATAAATAAAAACTATTATACTAATTATAATGATATCTAAACTCATCTATAAAAATAAAAACTAAATTTAAAAACAAAAATTAATATCTAATACACAGTTAAGATTTTCACCTCACAATCACATATACCAATTATAACAGAGTTTCTTATTTATAAAATCAAAACGAATATATAAACGGTGAATAAAAAAAAAGAGGTTATTTATTTTAGAAATGATATAGATAGTAATTTAATTAATTTGTAAATGGTAGAATAGTAATCTAATTTAAGATTCCTAGTGAAATTTGAGATTACCATAAAAATGGTGAAAATTTGATTACACCATATTTTCTAACATGCCTTGATTTTAATTCCAGTGGGGCCTACAATTACAATCAAGATTATCACTAAACAAACACTGGATTTTACACACTTTCCCAGTAATCTCACATGAAATCAAAATCCATCCCAGAGTGACACGAACCAAACAGGGTTAGAGTTTTTTTAAAGCTGATTTGAAATACAATCTTAAGTGAATAACAACGTTTCCATATCACATCCATCAGATGAATACAATTTTTTTTTCCATCCATCAGATAACACAACGTTTTTTCACATGTATATTATACAGTAGCTCATGATTTGGGTCGGGGTGGTAAACAAGTCGAACGAGCTGAGTTTTAATCTATTCAAACTCGGTTTGAGCTCGGCTCAGGCTCAGCTCAGCTCAGCTCGGGACCGAGCTTAATTTCGTGTTCAAGCTAGGTTTATTTGGCTCATGAAAAGCTCGGTTGAATCTCAGCTCATTTCATTTGTTAAATAAATAAAGCTGAAGCTCAAACCAAGGCTCGACTCGAACTCGTTTAGCTAAAAAAAAAATTATTTAGCATTTGAGAAGCCACATTTCACAAATCACAACATCTTATACATATGAAAATGACATAAGCTCGGGCTTGGACTTGACACGGGTTTTTTATTCCCCATTTTTATATTAAGTAACGAGCTCATATAGGCTCAGACTCAGCTCATTTACAAACCAAGCTTTAAAAAGTGTTCAAGCTCGATTCATTTGTCTAATCGAACAAGCTCGAACGAGCTTGTATTGGACCGAGCTTGAGCTGCTCGGCTCGTTTATCACCCTTAGGTTTGGGGCTCCTCGAAACTATTATAGTTTGTTTTTTTTAAAATAGCTTTATTGTTTTTTTTTTCCTTTTCAAACTCAATTTTTGTCAATGAGTGTAGTTATACTTTAGCCCCAATTCCAACTCCATATGCGTCGATAGAAAATCACTGAAACATATACTCACATTAATGAGACGTATGCTTTGATAGAATTTTTTATATTGTCTATAAATGTATTCATGCAATATGCTTCTTTTTTATATAAAAATACATATCTAATTAGATGAAATGTATTATTTAAAACAAAAAATTAAAACACGTACATAGACTGAAGTTGATGCCGGAGTAAAAACTTTATCTAACACTATATGCAAGTGAATGACTCCCAATGTGTTTCAGATTCCGCCATCACAACAAATATATGTAGGGTGCAGTTGGTGGGATTCCGTGAATACAAAATTGAAACTAAGGCCCGTTTGGTTCGTGTCATTCTGATATGGATTTTGATTTCATGTGAGATTACCAGGAAAGTGTGTAAAATCCAATGTTTGCTTAGTGGTAATTTTGATGATAATTGTGAGTCTCACAAAAATTAAAATCAAGCATGTAGAAAAATATTGTGAAATTAAATTACCACCCTTTTTTGTGGTAATCTCAAATTCCATTAGGAATTTTAAATTAAATGACAATTCTAATGATTATTCTACCATTTACAAATTATTTAAGTTATTATCTATATCTCTTCTAAAACAAATGGCATCTTCTCTCTTTTTTACCCACTGCATGTATAATGGGTTTATATAGTTGATTTTATAACTAAAAAACTTTGTTTTAATTGATATATGTGATTTTATCGGATCTAATATTATAAATAACATATTAAACGTGCAATAGTCAATTATTATAAACAATGTATAACTAATATGCTTTGTGATATAACCCTATATATATCATTGTGTTCGTTAAAAAAAAAAATTTGTAAGTATATGTATGTATAATAGTAAAGGTATTTTAGACATTTAAACTAAATTCCTTAATCATTTTTTATGTTTGAACGAAACACTGAAAAATGGTTCTTTGAAAAAATTCACTGGCGAACCAAACAGTCCTATGAAATAATAATTCATGGTAAAATGATTTATGATTTCTAATCATATAATTTCATATAAAAAAAATGACACGAACTAAATAGGGCTCAAAAGTGAAACCACACCTTGCTTATGCAAAGCTAACGTATATACGTATGGCGAAGGTGAATGGGAACCCTTACAATGGGCCCGTTAAAGTGGGGATGAGATCACCTTGTGTTGGGTCAAAAGAAAAACTCCATGTGAGCATGCGCACACACCACTACTAAATGGTGATTGCAAAATTTTTTTATTCTACATAGCAAAATGGGTGAAAAATATAGCAGAATAAAAGTGAATCAGTCAAAAGGCTGTTTATTTCAAGAAATAAATGAATATATATCAGAATATATGAAAATAAATTGATCCCTCAAAATTGTGTTATTTTATTTAATTTCTTATAATCACCTCTTATATATCAAGAAGCACAAATATCATCATTGTTTTACATTTTATTCACAATTTATTTATAGTCAACATAACAACAAAAACTTTATTATTACATATTCTAACAAGAATGATTAAAAACACAATTAAACAAAAAATATCTTAATTCATTATCTATACTAAAATAATTATATATCCAGAAACAGTTTATATAACTACCCAAACAGGGGCTGCGGAATAGTCTAAATTGAACATAGACTTTAATTGACTCACATTTGGTTAGTTAAT
>JAUJYN010000067.1:233278-247890 GCA_030737835.1 Acorus gramineus | reverse complement strand
GTTCAAAACTATATCTACTACCTATTTTTTTGTAAACAAATAACTTTTTGGGTTTATCCATCATAGTCTACATTTATTCTTTTATCAAAACAACAACTAAGGGGCTGAAAAAAATGTAAGTAGGTATACTTTCAATTAATTCAAATTTTTATAGAAAATATCTTATTAAACAAATATATATCATTTTTAAGTTTCGTTTGAATTCGTAGTTAAGAGGATTCTTCGTTTGAAAACAAAAAAAAACTATAAGTTGATCCAAACACATTATATATTTGGCTTTTCAAAATTAGTCCGTCACTTATGTAAAAAAAAATTATTCTTATATTCTACATTTAAGAATAATAATTGATTCTTCTTACATTACAACTCAAACTTGGAGTGGTATGAAGGATTCAAGGAAGATATACGTCATGGAATTATGTTTCCAAGAAAAAAATTTATAAACTTTATTACAAATCCTGTTCGACCAAGTTCGATCGCCCGAAACTTGAAATGGCGACCAATTCCGGTCGCCCAAAATCTGAAATGGCGACCAAGTTCGGTCGTCCAAAACCTGATGTGGCGACCAAATCTGGTCGACCTGACCGGATCGGTGGGAAAAGATAAAACACCGATTTTTTTTTCTTGATTGGTGGGGTAAACAATATGCTTAGTGGGGATAGCCGTGCCCCTTCGCTACACTCAGTGAGCGCCTCCCAACAGTGGAGGGTGTCCTGGTACTAGGCTTTAGGCCTGTAACTCCATTGTAACAAAAATTCATTATCTTCATGTCTTATCTTGTGTTATACCCTTTAAACTTTTTAGTCCCACATTGGAAAAAAAATTGCTTCCAATTCCACCTTAATGATACATTTTCTAATCCACATTTTTGTGTATGCACTTTTAACGGGAAGAAACTGCACTCAATCAATAGATGATTTAATTTCTATTATTGGAATCATAATATGACTCTAACTTTCAACAGTGTTTTGTTATACAATAATGATTTATTGTACAAATTAATATCTTTTAGCTAGATTTTTTTTTTTGGTAAGTATTAGCTAGATATTAATTAAAGACAATTTTTTCTTTTTGAATATGAAATTTTTTAATTTATATAAAAAACTTAATTTACTTATTTTGTTTCATCTAATATAAAGTAAGATTTACTAAAATTTAGTTCAATTCATCCTAAATTAATGTTCTCGCGCATGATTACCATTAAACTATCAATCTGTTTCAAAGAACAAAACTAAAACACACACTGAACCATTTTCCCTTTCCCTGAACTATATAATAACATTCGTTATGCATAATTTTTAGGGTTTTAACTACCAAAAAAATTTGTTTATATTCAACTACATCTACATCTATCTCTATTATGTGATTTGTTTATACATCAATTTGTAAATCAGATTTGATAAGTTTTGGTGGCACTGATGTTTACATTTAAAACCAGTTGAAGTTTACATTTAAAGCCACTTGGAAGTTCAAGTTTCTTTGTAAGACTGTAATTATACTTTATTGAATATCACATGCCCTTCAAATCACTAATAAATGATTAAATTGGAATAAAGTGACATTCCTAATAGAATAGTTATTCAGGTTTGAATAACAATTAAGACAAACTATTAATTTTTCTAATTATTTTATTACTTCATGATATACAATTGTGTTTTCCTTTGGAAGTTTTAGGATTGAATAAAATGATTTCAACAATTTATATTAATAGTTCTTTCAAACCAATAATTTCTAATATTCATTCATTACATCTCAATGAATTGATTAGCGTGTGACACACGTGTGCATCAATTAGTTCTAAAAATTGATTGATCAATCACTGCCTAGCTAATTAATCCCTAGTGCATCATCAACCGTCTGACTAGCGTCTAATATTGTTTATAACATTGTCCATGATATGTTGTCCATCTAGGACAATTTTCTGTTTATAAAAGGTAAGTCACTCCATCTTGTCGCCATATAACTTGGACATCCCTGCTGCATGGCATAACATATTAAGCTGAAACTAGCTAATAATGTGGGATCAAATAATAAACAGTTAGACATACTGAGATACATCTTATGCAATATCCACATGTTTGAATTTTGTTTTGCACGTGATCACTCATTGGCAGAACTCATCAATTGTTGAGCATTACAATATCATATGCTCGACCTGTTTAAATATTGCCCAAAGTATCAAAATTAAACTGCTTTTAATTCAACATTCAACAAGTTCATGCAAAGATTTATGGTCTTGAAACAATCAAACAGCAGATAACGCTGACAGGGGAAACATGGTTGTTTGTGATATGCCTCTATTTTCCACTCAGTATATTAAAGAAAGTGGAGAGCTGAGTAGAGAAACGGCCTGAGTTCGAACTGGTATCATCAATGTCTAAGCACACACCAAGTTTTGAAACAACAACGCTCATAGTTGGCCTCGATTTGGACTCAGACAATGTGCATTCACTTGCAATTTGTATAGCTTCCTCCAGAGACCGCTTATGATATTTCCCCTCAAATCTCGGATCAGCCACATCTTTTTTTTTAACTAACATTTCATGCACCCAATCAGACACTTTCATTTCATTGATGGTTGCAGGTTTGCCCGTAATTAGCTCGTAGAGCACAACCCCATAGCTGTAAACATCGCTCTTCACATTTAAAGTCTTTGTACGATGATACCTGCAACCGAAATACATCTCAAACAATTACTGGAAATCAGCCAATGTACTAAGCGCAATATGAAATTATTGATGTGCATGTTGTCATTAAACCATTAACCATACAAATTAACAATAGCATAATCCGTATGGAAATAAAGATTCTGAAGTATTTCATGTTCATGCTGATAGGAAGAATCATAAAGTTGGGGAGAGATCGTACTCAGGATCAAGGTATCCAGAAGTACCCATGACTCTCGTAATGATGCTAGTGACATTGTCTGGAAGAATCTTACTTATCCCGAAATCTGCCACTTTAGCCACCAAATTTTCATCTAGTAAATTGTTCGTTGACTTGATATCTCTGTGAACAATACACGGCTTACATTCGCTGTGCAGATGCTCCAACCCTGTATATCAGACTTCTGGTTAAAATGTGAACCTATGATGCATTCATAATATTATTTCTAGTCAAATTCAGTGTGTCCATGTAAAACACACATGGATGACCTACGTCAGATTCACAATCTCCCAATTGTGATGAAAAATGGCATGGATTTCATGACAAATACAGGGGCAATCAGCAAGGATTGAGGAAAGTTCCACATCACTCAACCAACTGGACCATAAATAGAAATAATAAACATGAAAGAGAAATTCAAGACAATTTCTACTGACATGCCACTGGACCGTGTCCATAAAGGGTTTAAGATATAACAAGCACCTAATTAAAATTAACACCTAAAAGTTTTCATATGACTGCAACCTAGATCAATATTTCTTAAATATGATAGCTTCATGAGGTGTAAAATTGGTTAGCCCAGGCGAGGTCATGATCAACTGGACACCCTAATTGGATTTTAGTATCATTATTAAGGCAACCTAAGCTTATGAGTTTTGACAAAAATCAGTTTCTTTGGCATGTGGAAGGACAAGATAATGGGTTTTCCAACCTTTTGCGATATCGACTGCAATTTTTAGCCGTTGCCTCCAATCCGCTGGTCCTGTACCATTATCTGCAGGTAAACAAAAAGTGCAATAATTCGAGTTCCTGTGATGAATTAAACTGACATCAATCTTTTTAGACAAGAAAGGAACAAAGAACTTTATAAAATTAAGTTATAGTAAAATTTGGTGAGTTTAATGGGTTCAAATTGATGACATAAACAAGTTAGTTCTGACTTCTGAAATTTTCTTGTTTTGTGCGAAATGAAATTCTTCCCGTTAAAATTATGAAGGGAGTCATAAACTGACAAAGATACGATGAAAAGGAGGAATATGTTACTATTATCTAGTGTCCACATCTAGTATCCAGAGTGACTTGACTGATAAGCATGAGTAAAAGAGAAACAAGTCTGACGTAAGATGTCAAGAGTAAGAAAACAATCAATAAATTATACATCATAATTCGTTATTTCATTTACTTGTTATATTACTCTCTCAACATCCCAGTAGTTGTATCCTATACATTTGTTACTGAAACTTGCATTATGGTGCATATAACAAACCAGTTGAGTTGAAAGAAAATAACTGACTGACTGAACTAAATTTATACCATGGTTATTTCCTCATTCAATTCATTCATACTCTTACGTATGAGCATGTTACTGTTGGATATGAAAACTAAATATACATCATCAACCAAATTTTCCAAGATTGCGTAAGTCACCTATATGTTATGCACAATTCCTAATAGCTATATCTCAACTTCTATCAAGACAGTAATGGACAGGGATTTTACAATTTGTTTCAAATACAGAACAATTTGCATCAGTTTTGGTCTTCCTCAATATCTATTAATGATTACTTAGATATTTTTTTATCCTCTTTGTGTCACCTTATAATGCAGCAAAAAACGGATAAAAAGATCCAACAAGCGTTGAGATCTCATAAGCTCCTTGAATCTACGAGGAAGAAAGCCACAAAAAAAAGAAAATTCAAAATATTATTAATAAAAATTGTAAACCCTAGATTACAAGTCTCATATTTATACTAATAACAGAAAAGTAAAATTAAAAAATTACTAAAAATGGTAAAATTAGAAAACTAATTTTTCTGATTCTATGATATCATAAATGGTCATAGGAATTGATAGAAATCAATTCCGATATGTTATGATAGAGATATTTTAAATATAAAATTTACTATAAATAGTAAATTCGCTAATTTAAGGACCTAAATGAAGGAATCTTAAAAATTTAAGCATGGTTAGTTGTATAACAATTAAGCTAGAAGATCTCTTCGAAATATATCTCTATGTAAAATTTCGCACGATTCCAAGATCGTGATCTACATCAAAATCTATCCTACATCACCTTACGAGTATAGTAATGAAAATGTTCGTGTTGCCAGGCATGCATTGACAACAAAATTGTTCATGCCATATGTGTATACAAGCATATATCCAAACATAAAATAGATTAATAAATTAAAATAATGCAAAATACACATTGTTCATCAAGTATCCCTGTGCATATATATATATATATATACACTTTTTGCTACATATGTAGAATAGCTATTCAGGAGATTTCCTCAAAAGTCTTATATTTTTATATTTATGTCACAAGTATCATATTCATATTCTCTAAATAAATCATGTCCTATTTTCATTAATCATAATTCTCCAAATTTTTATCTCTCGAGTTTATCTGTTTTGGGGAAAAAAATTTATTATCCATGTGATGACCCCCCCCCCCCCCCCCCCCACACACACACACACACACACACACACACACAACCAATAAAAGAAAAAGAAAAAAGAACTGTTTTTATAATATGAAAAAAAATAATAGGAATTCATTTGGGGATTAAGAAATTATTTAGGAAATATAAAAACCTTTATTCAAACTTTAATTTATTTTTACTTACCAAAAAAAAAAAAAACCTTTGATTTTTTGCATCCACGTTTGACCTACCAAGTAATAATAGTCAAAGACAGACAATTGAAAGCTTCATTCTTGTGCATCTTACCTTGCATGTAATGATGATCCCTCTAATATCATGCACTTCTACACATTAAAAGCTGACCAATTTGGCACAAATTATATGAAGTTTCATGGTTTATTAAGTTCATCTTACTTTTGCACCTGTTTTCTGATCATCTATTAGAAAACTTTAAAATAGCATTGTCAAATGTCTCAAATTTTTATTCATTGTTTGAGAGGATTGAACATTCTGTCATGTGACTTCCGTCTGTATTGATAAGAGAGCATCACTAAAATTTTAATACTAAATTATGTAGTTGCAGATGATAGATGAGAATAAATCACCCATTTTAATTGGATTGTGACATAAATCTTTAATTGCGATTATTTACTCGAATAAATTGGCATACAGTAGTTAGTACTAAGAAAATCTCTAAAACTATGTACAACAAGGAAGATTTGATTTCTTGTCTTTTGGGGTAATAAGATTTGATTTCTTGTCTTTTGGGGTAATGTGTTACTATAAAGTATCATGTTCAATGTATTTGAAGAGGGCATTAATAAAAACTGAAATGCCAATCAAGTGACCAACACATCATTGGCAAATTTTCTAAACAGGCATACAATGTCAAAGAAATGTTTCATACATCTTACTTTAATACCATGTGTACAAAGAATCAGATCCATAATGAATAAAAGTACCATCATAAAATGTGGCAAGGCGCCATCTTTTCTCGTATGGAAAGAAAACTTATATCTTTTGGTTAAAAAGGCAATAATAATAGTCCCCATGACACTAAAGATATCATAATGAGATTTTTTTTTTTTGACATAAACAAGGCCTAAAACTACATAATAAACTTAAAAGTCTACCTGAGGAAGACAAAACTCGGTGAATGTAATAGACTTCAAGCTGTTAAGAGAGGCTTTCATAATAATAATCTGAAATAGTCAATTTTAAGATCTTGTGTACGTGAATGTTAATGATAAATCATAGTGACAAAAAAAACGTGGCCTCAAATATTATTTTCTGTAAATAGAAAACACATTACTTAAGCACAAACTTAAATGTCTAATTATGTAAAATAATCTAAAATGTATAGTATACCTAGGTGAGTTTTCAGGTTTCCTCCAGACATATACTTGTAGATTAGAGCCTTCTCAACACCATCATCGCAGTATCCAATGAAACGGACTAAATTTTCATGTTGAACTTTCATTAACACCTTTGTCTGCAGCAAAAAGAAAACATAAAATTCAGCTAAATATGAAAATAAATAGAGCTGAAGATATAACTATATGATTTACAGGAGTTGATTAGGGGCATACTGGTAACTGAATAGTAGTCAAGTGTTCTATGTTTGAAATTAAGGAATGACGGGGAGTAAAATTAATTTCACAAACAAGCTACATGACTTCTTCATGTAGTAATAATCTGAAGTATTATGGTATAGATATGGAAGTCAAACAAGATAGGTAGGCATCAATTTCATTAACCGACTGAAATAACCCATCTCAGTACAATGAGGTCAGCTCAGCTAAATGACAGTCAGTATGCATTGTGAACTGTAAAGATCATAAAATGATGAATACATAATATGTAACGGATAAGTTATGGTGTATCTAAAATCATATACATATGCAGTAGAAGCGGATTGATCAACTTAGAGGGATATAAATGCACATTCACTAAACTATACATTTTCTCAAGGAATGCATTAAACAAATTGCTCACTTACCTCATTTTGAAATTCTGTAGTCCCTTGATTTGATTCTTTGGAAAGAATCTTCACAGCAACTGGAGTACCATCATTTTTTTGACCATGGTAAACAGTCCCAAATTCTCCTCTTCCAATGGAAGTGTGCAAGTTATTAGTCATTTTTTTAATTTCAACGTATGTGAATTGTCCAACATCCGAATGCACAGACTCATTGCTTCTTTTATCATGAAAACAACCTACATCTTGTTCTTGGGGACAAGAGGCATGGTCACTAGAGGTGAGATTTTGTCTTTTTCCATGATTGATATCTATGATAGAAAATATCGTTAGTTTGTCATCAAACCTGGTGTAGAAAAAAAAAAAAAAAAAAAAAAAAAACAACAATATTTTTTTTTTTTTTGCTTGGTAAGAATCGAACCCCCGACCTCTCCTTGGGAGAGGGTGTGTCTCGACCACCCCGCTAAGGGGGTCTGCCACAGGTTTCACAAAGATCAATAACAATATTTCTTGCGTAAAGATCAATATTTTAAAAATATCACAGGTTTCCTAATGAGATTGATCTCATGACATTGTTATTTAGCATAGATGGTTAAGAATCCTCTGTAGTACCTGGTTGTTTTGTTGTGAAAAATTAGGCGTGGATACCTCCTCTGCGATTTAAAAATTTCCATAAAGCGAAGGAAATAATGGAAACGAGAAGAGCTGCAGAAGCCAAAGAAGTGAAAACGATGACGATCACCCATTTGTTCTTATTCTTCTGATTTGCACAGGACTCCGATGCACACAGATTCGGGTTCCCTCCATAACTGCCATTAAAAAGTGAACATACTGAAGTTGGTATGTTATTGTTTTTAGGAACGGATATTCCCACCATCTCATTGATCACACTAACTATAAGGGATTTTTATTTTTCAATCCCTATGCATTATGTTATTATTCAGTGATCAATCTCACTTTTCTTTTTTTTCCATATTTTTTAAACATGTATTTAATAATATGTTCAGATATTTTTTTAGATTGAATAATCTAAAATAATTTAATTATGAAAGATCTAGATATTCTTTTGAATTAAATAACCTAAAATAACCCAGACATTTATAATTTTTGTCTACAATCAATTTTACAATCGTGCAACCAAACACATTTTAATATTTTATAAATTGAATACATACCAAATTCAATATCCCGGAACGTGTTAATACACACATAGGCCTGACAACCTTTAAAACTAAAATAAAAATAAAGTAAGGGATCGGCAAATCATACCTTAAAGAAAGTTCTTGGTTGTTCATTTTCTTTAGAAGAGCTAGGGGGATCGAACCACTGAGCTGATTGTTGGATATATTCCTGCGTAAACATATCAAATGTTTTTATTTTAAGTTTCCAAATGTTTTTCTATCAATTATTGACTACTGATCGAAGCACAACAGCCCCTTTCTTTTAATATTATATTTTAGATGATTTAATAGAATTAGAAATAAAAAAGAATGAATGAATCAAATCTCTCATTAGGTGTTTAACCCATAATATATAGTACAAAAAGAAAATGAGTAAAATACTAAAATTATTTAGATACATGTATAAGATTGTAGTTAGCAGGAGTTTAGGTCCAAACCTATTTTGGTCAGTTAAATTGAATCTGAAAGATCCAAAGTGGTTTTTTTGCAGGTTTATGTCAATAGTTTTTTTATTTGGTTTGGGTATGGTTTGAAAAATTAATAAACTGATCTATTTTGGTTTGAGTTTGGTTTTATTTTAAAAGATAAATAAATGAACTAACTGAAATGAACTAAATTAAATTTAAACACATGATTATTTATAATCAATATTCATTTAGATCATTTGTTTTCTATTAAAATTATTTAAATCATGATTATTCATAATCAATATTTATTTATAGATTATTCTTTATTAGTAAGGATGTTTGTATTTAAACCAAATTATGCATGAAACAAACACCAGCAAATAAATTTTTATAGAAATTCATCGGTGAACAAAATAATATATAATATAATAGAATTCAGATTTCTGGTAAAGTTTCTCCTAACAGAAAGAACGTACTCATATAAGCTAATGACGTGAACCAAAGGAGACATGCATAAGGTCTTTCAAAATGGATGATTTTAGAATTATTATGTTTTTACTTACAGAAGTTTTAGGGATGACATTGTCTCTAGAAAGTCTGGCACATTTCCTTTGAAATTATTGTTCGATAGATCCCTGGACAAGTAAATGAGAAAGATATATCATATATATATATAAAAAAAGTGTACACCATTTGCGGTATATATAGAATAGAATAGTCTTACAAGTACTGGATCAATGCAAGGTCTGCAAATAAATGACTTATCTCCCCATTCAATCCACTGGAAGATAAATTCCTACAAGAAAAACGTATATACAATGTGTGAGATCATATCTTTCATGTGGTTGTCACCAACCTATAGAGATGCGATTGATGATTGGTTTAATTTTACAAGGAAATAATCCTTGGAGGATTAATTGAATCATCAGTGCTGCAATTCAATCCATCCCACGAGTATTCCCTCGGAAAGCATGGATCGCCGCTATTCCAATTCTTTGCTATGCTGTAAGTGGTCTTCATGTTGGTGATCTTTTCAACTGGTAAATCATTAAAAGCGAAAAACACTTGTTAAGAATGAATGAATCTATGCAACACAAAATATTAACCAACATCCCATGGATTGCCTTTCGTGACCTTAGACTCATACACTACCTCCTCCAACAATTTGATGGCTGGAGACTCACATATATACAAGGAAGGGAATCGTGTGGTTGATTTCCAAGCAGCAGCTCGCTCCTCTTTGGGAAGTACTTTTTTTGATCCATCACAGCTTGGGAGCGACTTGAATACTTTGATCAAGGATGATCAAGGAAGACAAAGAGGGCCTACCTCAACTTAGAATCTCCTCTTCTTGAATATTTTGGCTGTTTTTCTCTTGTTTTTTCTCTTGTATCCTTAGCATCAGTGTGTGAAAGGCTCAAGGGAGGGACCTCATGAATCTCTTTCCTTGAGATCCTTCCATTTTGTACTGATGTATTCCATATCAATAAAATTTACTTGCCAAAAAAAAAAAAAAAATATTAACCATCTACCGAACCTCCTCTTTAATTTGTAGGATGGTAAAAGTATCCCCTCTTCATTAATTACCATCTTGATCGTATGTTGGTGATATCTGCATCGGCCGTACGAAGTAAACCTCGACTGCATTGAGAATGGGAGGGAGAGTGGAATCGCTTGTCTTTTGGAAGGAGACGTTGTAAGTGGTCCCCTTTAAAGGATTTGGACAGAAAATTGTGTCTACAGAGAGGTAATCGGGCTGGAAAGGCTTGTATAAAGATTGACCATTGATTTGGAAGCTAAATTTTCTAGACTCATTGGTTTTGAGCAGCCGAAGCTCGGAGAAATGCATATAGATGTGTTGTCCATCATTGGTACCAACAACAGCGGAGGTTTGCCAGTCAAATTCTAAGGCATCGCCGGTGGATGGCGTAACTGCAGTGCCCATCACTGTAGATGGAAGATTGAAAATGTTGTTTTTGTTGACATTAGAAGTGGTGCTAATAGGATTTTGTGTAGTTCGGTTATATGATTGCAAAATGCGATCCAAATTATCATCAGGGAACCTACAGAATCAAACATGAAGATATATATATATATATATATACACACATATGGGGTCAACATTGATCATGATGATCGGGTCCAATTAATAATACAAATTAAGAATATTGCTAGATGATCACCTGATAAAGTCTTGATGACCTGCGCAGTTGTAACGCAAAAAATTGAGCAAAGACGAAGCATCGGTGGCAGCCTTGTAACTGTCTCCATCAAGTTGCCCCAATTCAAGACCCGATATGAAGGGCACCCCACCTCTGGTGTTGACGAGACACACCGACACGTTCGATATTCGTGAGACATGAATGATCTCATAATATATGGAACTTGAGGCGTCCGACAATTCAACAGTTTTCCAACTGTTAACCCACCCCAACGTGGAGATCGAACTGCGGTATCAAGTTCTGGCCATCGCAGTTTCCGTACATGAAAGAAGCCCTTATCAGGTATTTCTTGCCTTTCGCGCTGCCACCAAACGGACTTAAATTGTAGCAATTGCGAGCCCCGTTTGGGAAGCTCCGAAGTGTGACGTATAACTTGCGAGGATCGTTTGCACTCATAAACGCTGGGGAGATCTTTCCATTAACTCCTGTCTCTATGAATTCATCATCGGATGTGTATGTGATCTTGTAGGTATCATCTGTGTAGTCACTGTTTTTTGGGATGCCACAGTCTATGCTTATGAACCCTGTTTTAATTAATTAATTTTTAGCCAATAATATATATTAGGGATGACAATGAGATTAGAAACATGGGAAACCCCAACCCTACTTGTCTCAATCCGATATGAAGATATGAGACCAGTTTGGGATTTAAATGCAAACCTGCCCTATCCCATTATACCATGGGTAAACCAGTTATATCATTCGAAATTAATATGATACCTAAATAAAACTAATATATAAATAGATTATTACAATTAAAAAAATATCTAAGCATATATTAATTAATATTATATAACATAACGAGTGAAAATAATTATTTAATTAGTGTATAATCTAAGAAAAAATAAAAAAATATTAAAATTCTGGATTTTTAATTTTGTTCCTTTCTAAATGGGATGGGATGGGATGTGATAGGTTTGAGTTCTTTTATCGATTTTTCCCTTTTATTAATATTGTAACTATTCAATCTAATCGAGCATAATCAACCAATAGATATAACCAATTGGACAGAAAAAAATAAATCATCTTTAATTATCTTAACAAATACATATAATCCTAACAAGATCACACATGAAATCTATAAGCTATCCAATTATGACTCTCTACATAGTCTAACTGTCACGACGCTATTAAAAAATAACCCATTAAATAACTTAACTTTGTGTAAATCTAAAAAAAAAATTTCAAAATTTTTCAATTTGGAATAATTAGTATGCCATTTCATTCTTTTATTTAACACAAAAAATTTAAGAAAAAAATTTCACCAAACAAATTCTTATAGTTTGTTAATAATATGTAATTTTATATGTAAAATAAGATATTTGGAGCAATATATTATATTTAAAACCACATATTTATATAAATTTATTTTTGAAATTAAGGATTTATGAAATTCAATAAGAAACATTTAATGAATATCTCGTATTATTCTTCAAATATATTGACATTTATTTATTTTTCATTCTTATTCATAATCCAAAAAATAAAGACGATCATAGAAAATTAACTGTAAAATAGAAAATGAAAATCTTATAAAGAAACAAAATTGAAAATTTACACACTTCTCGTTAGTATATAAATAGATATGGTTTTGGCGTCATTGGAAATAATCACACATTAGAAGTTGAAAAAAATGCTTTCTCACTTTTTATATTGGACTACTCCTTGAGTGGTGCATTGAAAAAACAAAAAGAAAAGTGGACCACAAACGCGCATACAGAATAACCTGAATGGTTGCAAACGCGACGCCTCAAGGCCTATACAATTTTTAAAAAACCGAATTGTTCATTAAACTGGAGAAATGAACGGGTTAAAGGTTACCGATTCAACCATCAGTGAACCAGAATCAAACTGTGACATCACGATGACATAATAAATGTATTAGTTATTTATAATTTAAAATTACTAAAATATGAAGTATTCTAAAAAAAAATTCACAATTATCAAATATTATTATTTTTCAAGTCTTTATATAATATCACAATAGCATACAAAGTATTATGCTTTTATTTATAATTAGAGTTTTAATATGAACAAAACTATATTAATTTTGAGGTGCGATTATAAATAAGAAATTAAATCTAAATATGAACTAACTTTTCTAATATAACTACTATAAGAACTCCAATCGTTTTCCCTTTTCTGAAGTGCGATTGGGCAAATCCTAAATCTTTTTTTAAATTTTGATGAAAAATTAATAAAATTTTAACATATTTAACAACTCCGACCAATTATAATTAGAAAAACTATTAATTTTTTTGGCAAGCTCGCTCAAATGAAAAAATGGTTTTTTTAGTCAATTATTCTTTTTAACAATGATTTTACACATCTTTAAAAAATGACTCGATTTTCTAATCGGTTTTCAAAACCCGAAGGTCCAACCAGCAGGTTGAATGATTTTTCAATTCTAGGCTGGTTTTTAAAATTAGAAAGTCTCTTTTATTTTTTTTTAATTTTAAACAAAGACATTCATAAAAATTTATCATAATACATAGGAAAATTGTGCGTAGAATCATTTATTCACGTGTCCATTTCTGTATATCTCAATTAAAAATTTTGGTTCCACAGAATCTACCTGAACTGGATTATTGAGAAAGAAGAATTCCAATTTTCAACTAGAGTTATCAAATTAACTCTTAATAGTATACATAGGATGCATAATAAGGGTTGATATAATAAAATACAGAGAATGGATGACAGTGTACGAGTGAACAATATATACAGAGTGAATAATCATGTGTAAAAAATATTTCGCGGGCCAAGCGATAAAAAAAAAAAGAGATAAAAGAACTTAGAAAAAATATAATCATTATTTAAGAGTGTTTTGATATACTAAAATGTTTGGAAAGGCCTAAAAGAAAAGAGTTAAAAAAGAAATACTTCAATTAAATTTTTGAAGAATTTTTGTTATAATTCAATAAATATATCCATATTAAACTCAGATTCTTAATTGCTTTTATTTGTTTATCTTTAAAAAAGAAAAATACGAGGGGCTTGAGTCCTCCCCCCCCCCCCCTGCATGTGTACATATATAGCAAAAACAATACATATATATATATATATATATATATATATATAGAGAGAGAGAGAGAGAGAGAGAGAGAGAGAGACCTGATTGAAGACCATAAACGAGAACCACAGAAGAAGCAATGAGAAGCGAAATGCAGAGGATTTCATGCATTGTGAAATTGTGATTAATTATCTCCAACTTCATAAAGATTTTGGAGGAGCCCTTCGTATATGTATATGTATGACAGTATGAGTGGTTGGCTGGCTTAGTTTTACATATATAGACAGATTCATACAGGTTCAGACGAGGTACAGGTGTGACTTTGTGAGTGGTTGGCTGGCGTACGCAGTTGATGTTTAGGTTTATTATTTATGAGTGTTATTACACTATTTTTTTTAATCCCAATTCGAGTCTTATATGTATCGCTAGAAAATCACTGGTTCATATACATGAGGAGATATAAGCATCAATATTTTTTTTTTACATTTATTATAAATGCATA
>JAUJYN010000067.1:183178-223278 GCA_030737835.1 Acorus gramineus | reverse complement strand
TTTATTCCGTACATGCCTCCTCTCTCTCCTTTCGTTCATCAACATACTTTACTTTCCTTCAGCGTTCGACCAATGGTCAAATTCCGACTGCTGAGTAGTCTCTTATGTGTGCTTCTCCTCTTCCTCCTCTTCTTTGCTGACATTCGTTAGCTTCAACAACGTTCAACAAGTGGCCGTAGTTTATCCTTCTTCTTCTTCTCCTCCTCCTCCTCCTCTTTCTGTTGACTTCCGTTAGCTCCCGTCCATATTTAGCCAATGATCAAATCTATACCAGTCTTTACGAAAATTGATCACGAAAGGTCAACAGACGAGCAGGCCATTTTTCCATCCGTGGATTGCATGATCTACTGGGTTCGACCTGTCCCATCTTGATCGTATACTGCAAAGTTCCAAGACCCACCAAGATTTGGCAGTCAACGTTTCAATCAAATTCAAGTCGCATTCCAGTCACACTTTCTTTCCACCGTGGAGTCGATCGGACACATTTGACGCCGCACGATGAGGATGACGCCTGAACGGCTTTCATGTACCCAAGGCCTGGAAAATACCACGTCTTATTTACATTGATGATTGACATGAGCGAACGTGAATCCGCCCGAACCCAATCATCAACACAACAGGACTACCGCAGTGATTCCTGAGGTTCTTCTTCTACAGAATATCTCGATATTGGTCCCATTACATGTCTGTACAAGAGAATACGAAATTGAACAGACTATCCGATGCACAGTTAACTATACTGGAGTCTCGGCATTCGAAATCAGCGCATTTGGAAATGCGGAATGAAGGTTGAAAATAGTGTTCTACGCTTTTGATTGAGCCGTTCAATTGATATAGAGTGGAACTGAATGTCTACACTTGAGTCTTTGCAAAAAAATCGAGGAATGCATGGTCGGAAGAAGAGATCGACTCTGATGATGCTATCAATAGGCTGGCTCGTCGTCGTCGTCGTCGTCGTCGCCGTCAACGATCTTATGGGGTGACAACTTTAGAAGCGCATTATGCGTGACTTTTGCACCCCTCAAGGATGGCTCAAAGATATGGATGTGCCATTTGGAGGGAGTGCAGTTCTTGCCGCAGATGCGCTCGCTGGGCCAGGTTTGCTCATCGGAATAGAAATGCTTGTCGGTTTCGCCGAAATCAATAATGTGTCAGAGAGAAGACTAAGGCTGAGCGAGCAGCGAGCCGGTAGAACTGCCACCAGATTGAAATAGGGTGTGTGCGTGTGTTTGTTTCAGTGGATAACAATCGGCATTTTTAGAACCTTGATATGCATCGTTCCTCCATCATCCACCCGATCAGCGACAAAGGAAGTGTGCAGCGCTTCGCTGCGTGCCGAGAAATGCTTCCGTCGAATGTATTGTGCATGCGCGGGTCCGCGCGCAATCGCTCCTCGAGAGTACTGGCATTGGTGGTGGCCCCATGAGCGCTCCATACAGCAACTCGTAATCCCGCCATGGTCGGACGATGAGCCCGTGAAAAGCGCGTGGATTCGCGTGACGCCACATCGTTTAGCATGCATCCGTTCCAAACGCCCGCTTGCGCCAGTAGCTTAACATCACCTCATCCCAGTCCTCGACTACAAGCGCATCGTTAGAAAACGGCCGACAACCCGGAGAAGCCTGTCGCTTGGGGCGGGTTCCAAATGTGAAGCTACTGCACTGCACCAACGCATTTGCATGTACCGATAGCACCGCATGAACAGCAGCGTAGCTTTTTCCCAACATGAAATGAAGTAGTGCACGCTCTGGTTGGGTTACTTTCGATCCAGCCCCAGGCCAAGCACGCACAGCGGTGGATTCTCGTCACGTCTATTTCACTCCTTTACCGTGCGTGTGATTGCAGCACCGGCGTTTGCGTGAGTATGATTACAGCCAGATCTTGCGCAGTCTCCACCCGCATCACCGTCTCCGTAGAATCTAGTGGCACAAGGATACTGGGCCCACAAAACAAGTTTTCCACGTGAGTCAGCCGCTAGCACTTACGCATTTTACTCATCATCGAAGCAACAGGGTGCCCGTGAAGTTCAGCAAGTGGTCCGCTCTCGAGACCAGCGATACAGATCGGAAAGTGGCCGGATACGTTTTCTCACTGTTCTTCATACTGCTACGATGCTCGCATTGAGCTTGCATTTTTCAATACCACCAAGCTCATTAATTATGCCCTTATTTCTCTCTATCCTGACGCGGACGGTGCTTGCTAGCTGTCGTGTTCAATCTGGATTGGTGAGCAGTTGTTTCCGACATAGATAGCCTCAGCATTGGGACCCAAAACGGTGTATGAATGCACAAAGACCAATTCAACCCACTGGTTCCCGACATCAAGGTCTTGGTGGAGAGTGTCGAAGCCACCTAATCATCATTTGAGTCACCATTGATGAAACCAATAGCCAGAACAGCACCGACAAATCCCAAGAAGCTTCATTTCCGCCCCGAGTATGACTTCCGCGCTCCTCAAAGGATCGCTCAAAGACATGGATATGCTCGTTGGAGTTAGTGCTCTTGTTGCAGATGCGCTTGGTGGGCCAGTTTGCTTATCAGAATAGGAATGCTTGTCGGTTTCGCCGGAATCGCATAGATAAAGTACGTGCCCATGGTAACTACAGTCACATACACGCACGGATTTGATAACGTCTGCTCCTGGCTCAGAACTGGCCAAATAGACTTTGCCCCCAGTCTGGATTAAATCCTCGAGATTCCATTCAATGTTGTCCAGATCTTCAATTCGCATGCCACTAATGATTTCGCATTGGATGTTTGTTGAGTCGTCTGTCCATTCGAATAGTCGATCCTCGGGGGAGTCACCAAAGAATCCTACGACCAATGATCTAATTCTTGTGAAAGGGGGTGATGTCGCCTCGACGTCTGCATCCTCCACGTCTCGACACTTCTGGTCTTGAATGACATTCTGGATTTCCCATAAGTACGGAGAAATGACGAAGAATGGCTTCGGACTCTCTTTTTCGTTGATTTCATCGAGTTCATCAGTGAATTTGTCGCCGTGGCCTGGTCCAAGTTTATTCAAAAGGAACGTGACAAAATCACGTGGGCTTTCATTGAATCGCATGTTATCGAAACGAATTGCTGTGCAGGAAAATCGAATCTGGGATCATAACGGACAAGGCCACTTAAGTATGGCCTCTCAAAAACAGATCAGAGTGGCTGACCTCGCTCGCATCATTCAATCCGAGACATGGCGTGAAGAGGTGAATAGGTGGTCATGCTAGTGACAATTTACTCTTCGTGAACCATTCCAGAGTGGTTTGATAACCTGACTGCCGTTCCTTCCGCACAGCACGTGCGTGAAGGAGTAGAAGAACGGTCCCGTGGATGTAATCACATGGCGTGTGTATCCGACCGTTGCATTGTCTGAGCCTCGTTCGAGGCTGAAAGCGTGTTGGTAAGTCTTCATGGATGGTGGCAGTCGCTGATCTGCCTCGGCCATGTCTTGGATCATCTCTGGCCATGTGCTTCGGTCGATACCGGCACTTGCAATCGCGATGCTATGGGAGGGTTTCTAGATTTGTGATGTGCCCGTGTCTGCTGCTTGACTGGAAGATTATCGTCGCATCGATGTAGCTCTAGGAGTCGAATAATGTTGTCACCCCTCTTCTTCCGTCCTCGTCCGCCAAATGTCCCCACTCGTTCCCCCATCAATTTGTGTCCGTGTATCGCTTGGGGGTCCATCAAGCCGTGTGTTGATCGCCAATCGATAGTGGGTACGACTGAACGTATTCTGGCCAGCTTGAAAGCATTTCACAGATGATGTATCTGGCATGTATCCGGCATGTATCCGGCATGAGCCCGACCGGACATTCCTTGTCGAGCAAAGGCGCAAAAGCTACCGCGATCCAGTTGTCGTATCTCACTACTGTAACGGCCTCTTCCGAGGGATCATCCAGAATTCCCGTTCGACCTAAAGATCCATGATCCATGGTATCGATGCGGTACATTCGTCTATGCTAGGCTGCTCGGGGTCAGAGTCAGCATTGACCGCATGGCCGCCAGACTGCTTCTATTGCTAGACATTCCGATCGCTTCACGTCATGGCTCCAGTGTTTCCAAATCATCAAGGACTTGAACATCCTCGATTGCGTCATGGTACGGTCGATGGATAGACGATCGAAGAGCTCGATCTGTGCACGAACACCCCTCTCCTCGTGAGCAGCGTACTTTCATGTGCATGTACATTTTACCTTGCACATTAAGTGGATCTCAAACGAAGAAACGTTGATTCTAGATGTCTACGACTCGTACATGTTCAGCCTTGACAACTACTGATCATTGGTCGCCAAATGGTGCCGAGCTCTCAAGACGAGAATCTCCGTCCGTTGTCGATTGATCTAGGAAGCCGAACCAGGAAAATGTCTGCCAATGAAACATGTTAGCCATTCCATGATCATGAAGTGTCAGAGCTACCTTGCAATTTCTCCCTTCTCCTCATCCTCTGCCGTCTTTCAAGCCCAGAGCCGATCACCGGGCATGTATCCCTCGTGTTTAAGCACGTCCGATGTCCAGATAAACAGGATGCATCCTGTTGGATGACTATCATACGACGGACCCGAACACGGTCGATTTGCTCCATTTGCCGTATCAATCCCACGCATGTACATCCAAGTACTTGCCTGCTTGCTGATCTATGACATTGGAGTATGCTAGCGGTCTCGTGGACATTCTTGCACCGTAAGTGTGCATTCGTCGATCAAGCTCCAATCAAGCTCAGTGCGCAGCGGAAAGAGTACGGATTTTCATTGAGACTTCAGAAGTCTGCTCATTCCGATGCTATTCTAGCTATCGGCTTCATCAGTAGTGGCTCAAATGACTGGGTGTGGATGCATACATTGTCTTTGGAAGAAGGAAAACCTCGGAGATCCTTCTTGGCCCTACAATCGGAGTCCAGACGCGGTGGTCTTCGCAGTGACATGCGTGTTTCACAGAACGGGCGAGGGTGAACTCAGTACCCTTGCCGTGGCACAGGAGCGAAATGAGGCTGACGAGGACCCGCTGCTGTGGGTGACTGGCTTGGAGCTGAGTCGAAACGCAACCAAACAGAGCGTACACTATTTTACTTTGTGGCGGAAGAAATCCATGCTCATGTTTACGTTTGACAACCACATCAAGTGAACGCGTAACGGGCTTCTCCGGGTCTTCGGTCATTTCATGGCGATGCGCTTGTACGCTTGTTTAGTGGAGGTGGAGAACAGGGACGACGTTTGGAACGAATGCACGCTAAAGAAATGAGGTGGCGGCGTCACACGAATCTATGCGTTTATTACAGGCTCCTCCTCCGACTATGGCAAGATTACGAGCGGTTGTTTCGAAATCGTTCGCAGGGGTTTCGTCCAAAGCTGTCTAGTATTCAATTACCGACACAAGCGTGTGACTACGCACACTGACGCCAGACAGAAGTACGTTTCGGCGCGTAGCACAATGCAGCACACCTCTATCGCTGATCTGGTGGAGCTGATGATGATGCTTGAAGCATCCATGTTGTTGTGACCAGATTTCTTGTGAACTCAATAAGAATTGTGTGTCACCTCGGTCAAACGCTCGTTAAAACTCGAATGAACCGCTCCAGAGGGGATCGCATAGGGTCAGCTGCTCGTGCATGCGCGAATCATCTACAATCAACAAATGATCTGCTTTCAACATTCGAACATCCTTTTGCTTGCTGCATAAACTATTCAAGCACTTGATGTATTGTAGCTGACGTCTTCATATTTATGCGTTGCTAACTGGACAATTTCCTTCCAATGCAAAACCAGATTTCTGAAATCAACAATAACGGTCGGGGGATTACGATGAGCGACGCCAATACCACGGCGATGATTGCTTCTACCCTAAACCGTTGGCAGTCGAGCGTCTCCGGCGTACGCCTTATGCTTCGGATGCTCTTAGTGACGAAGATCACTCCTACCCCAAGCACTTTGCAGCTGAATACCTCCAGCCCACGCCCTGTGCTTCGATGCTCTGAATGATGTTACAGAACATCCAAGTTTGGTGAAATTATCTGTTTCCGATGCTCAATGGATTGGCGGCCGCGAGGCTGTTGCTGATAGTGCAGAGAGAAGCCAAGAGATGAGCACTGTTGCTGACAGTGCAGTAAGAAGCCCAGAGGTGAGCGGTCTTCACTGAACAAATTACGGGAACAGATAGGCAAAGTCACGCCATGGATTTCTTAACTGACATCAACGTCTTCATGTAGAATGAGCAGCTCATAAGCCATCAGACAACTGACCATCGCCCTGCCGATAAACGTACCAAGAGCTACGGGAACGAGACATCTTCAAAGGCGCACATGAACGGAGAACATGATGAGAAACCGTACAAATGCGATGAGCCTGGATGTAACAAAGCGTGCCGTTATATTTCCGATTAAAGATACACAAGGCTACACACTCCAAGGAAAGACCACACAAATGCCCGGAATGTCCCAAGACATACAAAAGACTTTACTACTTGGAAGAGCATATTCGGGGGAGACACCAGCCAGGTGGAGGGTTCAAGTGCAAGATTGATGGTTGTACGAAGGATTACGAATCGCGCTGGTCTTTGAAAAGACACCGACGTATGGAGCACCAGCTTGATAACAGGATCATACAATCTTGAAGCTGCGGAAAACAGTCTGACACCTACCCTGGAATGCGACAACACATGATAAAGTGCGTTAGGAGACTACTCTAGTGCCGTAGTATTGAACAAGGCGGCAGATCGTGCAACTGGGTCAGCGAGACGTCGCGGGAGCTCGATTGTTTACCTTGACAAGCGCTGTAGCTGAGCCGTCACAGACGAAGAGGATATATCTTCTGCCATGTAGTGGTCCGTGTTGTGTTCTCACTCGCTATCGGCCGTTGCACAGTCAGTTTCTCGTTGGCACGGTGAGAACCCATGAGAGATGTTATTGCGAGGCTTTGTATTGTCTCATCAATACAGCCATCAACTCTGGGACCTGAAGTGCAAGTTCATGATCGAGCGGTTGCTCGTAAATGAACTTTTCAATCGAGCCCGCTCTGCTTCTGATAGTATCAGAGACTCACCGCTCAGCATATACCAGAGAGTATAGTGAGCCTTGAATGAGCCAAATCGAAGTTCCGAGTTCTGAGTTCTTCAAGCGATTGGTCCGTACATCCCGGCCGCTAATGGGTGATCTCGCGATCAGCGGTAACGTGGACCGTTTCATTGGCACACACATGATCTCGACTTCAGACAAGATGGATCATCGAGTGCAGCAATTGGAAATGCAGCATACTTGAACGCAGTTTGGTATGACAACGACGAGACGAATCAGCATTTACGATGAAGACACCCAGGAACAACCGTTGAGGTTAGAGGTTGCGGTCTCGGTGGACAACCAGGTCATTTCGATAATATCACAGAACAGAATCTACCATTCAGGCTGAGACCAAGAGAAGGGACCACATACATCTTCGATCATTATTGGCTGATTCACGTTTGCAGCTAACGGGAGGACTCCGCAAGGGCGGTGCGTGTGAGCCAGTCGTTCAAGCACATCGACGCGGACTGAGCCATCCGATCGAGAACCAATGCCCGTCAGCAGATCGCTTCTCTTCACAACATCACTTCCTTTGTTTACAAACCGCTCTACTCACAGAGCAATTATAGCAACGTAATGTTCGTACCTGTTGTTGTGCTGAAAATCCATCGTCACGATCAGCTGAGTTCACACTATGGTGGAGCCTACTTCGAGATAATCTACTTCACGCTATGACCAAGGGCCAGTTACTCGATTCTAGAACGTACACGACTTCGCAGTGCGGGAACTGTATCATGTAGGGTTCCATTCTTCTTTGGCACCTGTATGTACTTGTTTTATCTACAATTATGAATACACGTATCCGCCATCCGATGCCATCCATCTTCTCCTGCGCAATCGTCGACGCTACTCGTCACCACATGTGCATCATCCTGATCGCGAAGGCCATCACCGGCAGTAGCACTCGATTGATTAGCGGTCGCCCGTAAGTTGTGAGAGAACCATAGCTGATAATTGAGCGAGTGATTTATTGCCAAATACAGCCAGACCAGATGTCCTCAGAATCGAGGGCGAATTAAACACTCCAGTGTGAAATCCGTTAAATGCTGTACAAAACTTTGTTTCGACTCTTTTTCACGCCCACCTCCCCCACGAATGGTTTACATTTCTTGCATAGTCTTTCATCTTCAATCAATGGTCGTACACGAGCCTGTGCTTTGTTGTACGTCGTAATGGCTGGATGGACGGTATACTCGATAAGTATGCGCAATGAAAACATTTTACATCCATGAGACTCATGCCAGTACGGCTGGGGTCTTGAGCAAGATACGATGAGCTATCGAGGGTGACTTTGGTTGAAGGGCCGTTGAGTTCCATGATGGGCGAAGAGGTATCAAGGCGGATGGTGGACGAAGAGGTGTCGAGACGGATGGTGGACGAAGAGCGATGTTTTGTAGGCAAGAGTGGGCCGAAAATGTATGCTGGAGTCCGCAATGCGATACACATATTGGGCGTGGACGATGACCGCGAGACACCATTCCATCGTTCCGTACCCAGTGTCTCTCCGTGATCCCGATGGTCCACGCTTCTTTACGAACGGATCGTATAGAAATAATGGCGTACGCCATGGTCGGACCGAAGCCCTGACGGCAGGGTTCTTGCAGCACGTCCAGCATTCACACGTCTCGTTCTATCCGTACAAGATACATCGGCCAGGTAACCTATCTTGTTCCAATTATTGCTGCATATTACGGGCGAATATGAAGGTCATGCTGGAGCTGAGCAATCTGAACTCGATCTTCGGGATGGTAGTAGTCTGTTGTTTGTGGATGAATGCCGTGTGAGCCGCAAGTTACGACACTAGAAACATGTTTGGTGAATCCAACGGTCGATTAGCAACGGAGATGCTTGATGCGGAAGTGCCGCCAATGTTGCATGGAGAGAAATGACCGTCATACCACGACACTTCGACATCATCACAGCATTGCACCAGTACAACCGTAGCTCAGTAACGATTGAAGCGGACAGAATAAGCACGTCAGAAGATCCGTCGTTGGGGATGACTTCCGTCTGGCATCGTCTCCAACCGGGTCCGATACTAGAGCAAAGACGGCAAAGCAAAGACGACACAGCCAAGCAATGGAAGAAAAGTGAGCATCGCAAAGAAATAGAATACGCACTCGAGATCGGATGTTTGCCATGGCTGTCAAACGAATGTCGTGAATGTAACGAGTGCGGTTGAGCGCATTATACACGGCTTGCAACGAGGCTGAAGGCTGCGAAGGGCTGACAGCGAGTAGAGAGATCCTGCCCGTCCGCACACCCTGGCCGAAGAGGAGATTCCCAAGGCGGATTCTGTGATGTGCACTTGAATGGGGGAGAACGGCGGCCGGACGGGGACGTCAGCAATCAGTGACGGAGCGAATCTCGCTACGATCGACCAGGACTTGTGTAGGAGGATGAATCGTCCCATGTCTTCCAGACCAGACCAGGCGTTGTCAAGTGTGCCTACCTGTCTCGGGTGTCCTCCGACTTGGGTTCTGTTGTCCGTCCTCGTTTCGAGACGGAGAGGCGGAGATTAGATCGCGCAAATTCTCTTCGACTAGCTCCCTTCAACCACTCTCGGGGCTGTGATATGCTTACGCGGACGGATGATCGGGTGACATTGGCGTCAGAAGATGCAGGTGCTCCTGGCGAGGTTGACTCTAGACCATCGGTTCTGGATCCGATGTGCGTCCACTATGCATATTCGCGATTAGCTTGATGCTAGCAGGGATCAAAATGCCAGCGGCACGTCATCAAACTAGCCAGAATAGGGGTCTGATTGAATAAGGCTAGACTGCAAATGCGTGCCCGCAGTAGCTCAAGGCCTATCTAGCCGACGCTTGAGTGAGTCACCGCGATCGAGCCAATACGAGCGCGGACCACTCTTATTCCTCAGGCGATCGGCCATCTTGTGGGTCTTCGTCCATCAATGCCAAGATGATGGTGGAATGATTGAGACCTTCGTCGATGATCATGGCCCTGTTGCTCGACTAGCGCAGCGCACGAGAGCGCCGGGATCGATGTGTGGCAGCGGATACAGACACGGTAAAAAAGCACGCGCGGATCGGTGGGACCAACGTCCTCACCATGCACGGTCATCCGTACATTCTACCATTGACTTGTCCCAGATGACACCAAAGCTCTCACTAATCCCTGCCGGGGTGCAGGGATCGAAGACTGATCGATCGATATGTGACGTGACACGGCGGAGCTGGCGCACCCCTTGCTCGTACGCGATACGCTCGGAAGTTTGTAATTGCCAAACGCGGTACATGTTTCGTAACGATGATGAATCGCCAGGGTGTGTCCAGCTGCAGCTGACCCTGTACTCACCTCGCCTGTTTCTTGATGCGTAGGAAGGATGACCGTGCTGATCTCAACCGATCTTGCACACACAGATTCACCAACCGGACTCAGCCTCACGCACATTGATCACTGTCACGGCGTCAGGGTTGCCTTCCCGACACCGCACCGCTCACCGTTGCTTGACCTTCCCGTGTGCCAACATATCATGATCTTCATTTCCGAGGCGTTTCACATGGACCTCGTTCCCGGACATCTGTTGACCACTGTCAACGCCAAGTTAGCCTGATCAATCCCAGTTCTACCCTAGAGATGCTTGACTCCCGCACGATCTTCGTCAGCGCTTCTGATTTTTCCAACTGGGCATGAGGCACAGTTTTCCTACGCTTCATCAGCCAGGTCGTGAATGCTCGTATCTGATTGGACCAAAGTCAATCGACGGATCGCTCTGCCGTAGAAAGCGAGGTCACTAGGGACCCCTAAGCTAGCCGTATCAGGAGATTTTATCATTTAGCGTTGACATTAGCGCTGCACCTGCACATACTCAGTACGTGTGGGGGCATGACGGCGTTTCAAGAGAGTCGCACGTCCTTGCACGTGTACTGGTATGCTACGATCACAACAAACACCATCTTGCTGCACAGAAGCTGCAAAAGCATACGCGCCTCTGGAGATGCTGTTGTCGTTCCCGAGTTGTTACTTTGCTTCAAACGCATCGATGACGGGATACGGCTCAGATCTCGATTATATCTTGTCATTTCTCTCGTCTGTTCAGCGAAGTTGAACGGCACAAAAGCACGCAACACCTAGCGTTCCCATTATATCTTGTTTACGAGTCGGCTTGGCTGAAGTCGAAACACCAAACTCGATAGCTTCGTCAGACTTCTCTTCAATGCTCAGTTCACATAATACATCCATCACAAAACATTCGATTCACACCAGACTGCACAACCAAGAACCACGATCAAATTGTTATTCCGAGTGCCCCTGAAACCCAATTGTGGCAATCAAGGGATAGCCGTGTTCAATACCGAAAGAATATTTGACAGCAGAAATTCGTTGGCAAGGTTGAGCCGGGGAGCCAACGCGGGTATCGTCTACACCCTGCTTCGCCCAAAAAGCTGCTCGACTGACCAATACTATCAGAGTGAAGCAGGCGGTGACTACGACCAATCCTTCGGACAGAGTCGTGATTACAGGTATTCAACCTCAGACCGCTCTACACAACGGAAAAACGTTCTGCGAGATGGAACACCAACTGAACTTTCCGCATTACGGCACGGTCATAGATTAGTACTCTAGCGAGAATCCTACAACACAAGCGGAGCTAGAATACAGGCTGCACAAGAACCAAACTCCGTTCTAGTCTGGCGGAAGAGGTGCCGGCCATCGGAGCTTAGTGGAAATGGAGGCAAGGACAAATACAAGCAGAGAAGAGCAGGAGCGACCGCGGCAAGAAGAAACAGAAGAAGCAATAAAAGAAGAAGGGCAACCATAATCACAAGAAGATGAGGAGGAGCAAATGTCAGAACAGCCGCAAGCTCAAGGACAAACACGAATACAAGAAGAAGAAGAAGAGTAGGAATAAACTACTGAAGTAGTCGCAACGGATTCGCACAGCCAGCTACCAAAAAGTAATCTGCGCCTGCGAGGTTGACTTTGCCGAAGTTCAGCCCGGGCTCCTCTCAGACGTGAAAGATATAGCTCATGCTACGTACAGTACGTCAGGACATTCGAGGTGGCCAAACCCCCGAGGGAAGCAGCACGGGACCAGTAGATACAAATGAACATTCCCTTGGTATACAGAATCCGATGTTCAACTCAACACCGTCACAAATTTTCGATAGTCACGACTTTAGCTCATTCTTGAAGTGATCAAAGGCCTCTATATCGTTTGGGTATTGTCGCTGTCCTCAGTTTCCCTCAACCAAGGCTATGACATGGATGTGAAGGCTTGTACAGCCCGCCGTAGTGTCCTCTGTCAACTACTCAGGATTAACGTCCACCGTGTGGTGTACTTAGACCGCTGATCCGCTGCCCTGGTGACGGTCGATTGTCGATGATCTTGAATGATCCAGTGTGCCGTGTTTACATCGGTAATCACCCAATGATACTCCTTGGCATCTCCCTCATCCCGTGAGCCTCCCGTCATCATGATGTTTATTCTCTCAAACCTCTTGTACAAACCAATCGTGGTCATCCATGGCCCATCGCTATGTGGCAAGCGTACGTCATAATTGGTGAACAAGCACGGTTGAATATGTCGCTTTTCACAGTTCAGGTGATCGCAAGCGTGTGGACGTTCACCACTGTGAATCTTCTCTACACTATATGTCAGCGTCTGTATTCGAATCACCGTTGCAAGGCTGAAATTAAGAAGTACTTTTGACTTCCATAAGCGATTCGCTCCTATCTGTCGCCCGAAGACACAACATGCGGCCTGCCGCTAGTGTCCGTTGCCTTTCAGCGAATCCATGTCTCCCACCAAGGCGAGTGACAAATTACTAATTACAGTGGTCATCGATCGATCCGTGTCCAGATCAGCCTGTCGCAACACCGGGATCGGACGACGAGGACCAGTGATGGTAATGAAGTTAACGAAAGTAATACGGGTAATGAATCATCAAAAGCATTGGTGAGAAGCTTGCATCTCTGTAACAAACATAACGGCCGGTTAAGTAATGATTTGCGGACAAGCATAATGAATTGTCACATCCGTACCCTCAATCAAGCCTTGGCCCCCGCTCGGATGCTGTCGTACTTACTGCCATTATTGTCACTGACCATCCACAGGAGCAAGCAGGCAGCGAAGTCACTGTGAGCCTGTAAGCCCTCAAAAGAGCAGGTCCATCGCTGTATGTCCTCATTGTCTCCACAAAATTTCAATGTCGAACACACCGTATCAATATCCACTGTGGATTTGATGGTAATCAGAAATTCCCATTTCTTCCCTCTTTTTGTCTTCTGAGGTTTTCTGAAGTTTTTGACTAGTCTGTACAAGATCAGGCTTGCAGATATGATTTTACGGGTCGGTCTGACTCGTTCATCCTTGATGAAAACGCTCTGAATGCCTCGCAGATGTCCGAGCTTGTTCAGATCTTCAGTCGACCAGTCGACGAGCTCCGCGCCTTTTGTTACGACATGCTTTATCGAAATGTACGACTTGAAGAATCTGCGAATATAGCGGCAATCTCGACTCAAGTCAACCAGCCCCTGGGGGACAGAAGAGCTAATGTGCGTTGGTGTTTCGAACAACCACTGGCCCGAAGAAGGATCGTATTTGCTTTGCTCAGTGTACTTTTGGAGGAGCAAAACTTTAAAGTCAGCCTCTGGCAGATCTTTGGTGAAGCGGTATAGTTCCGGCAAGAGGGTCTGATAAGGGTGTGCATGAGAAGTCATGTCACTTGCTTTTCTGCACGCCTCAATGTACTCGGACATATCTGCGTTTGCTTGATCGCTGATTGTTTGCGAGGGTGTCCCTAACGATAGCGTGTCCCGAATGATGCGCTCAATCTCGCTCCGGGGTCGTACCTTCCTAGCATTTCGGCAATATTGTCCGTATGAAGTCCATCTTTGACCAGTGAGCATGCGGATGAACTTCCAAACTTCGTCGTTGCGTTTATCTTTACTGCGCAATACATCCCGTGATGCCTCTAGTATCCAGCCTCCTTTGTAATCGTAGAAGTGTAGCCGCCCCGTTCCTCGAATTTGTTTGAGAGAAATGGACCAGCAGGTCTTGATATCCTGAGAAGGAAATGCCTCTTTACCGGGTGTACCGAATACTGTACACAATACAAGAAAGAGATCGAAGCTACTGGCTGAGCTTCCACCCATTAGGGGCGCCATTCCGGACTTTGTCTCGTTTTCTTCTCTTCATCGGAGATCTTCCACTCTTTGCCGTATAGCCTGCACTTTTCAAATCTTTGGCCGACCGTTAGATGATTGTATACGATCTCTGGATTCCGGAAGAAGTTCCGGAAAGCTTTGCATGTTTTGAATGGTGATGCGGTGATTTTTTGGACGTTGCCCGTCTGGTAGAGATCATATGCACTTTCTTCACCGTTGCTCACCATTCTCGCGATAATCGCCGCAACTTTCGGCGTTGTTGTATCTGGTTTTGTGGTTCCGATTTTAATTGGAGAAGGAAGCTGTTTCATGACGATGCTGCTTGGAAATATCTTCAATCGCCAACACAAGTAAGAGTTTTCTATACACTCGTCGTCGGTAATTTGAAGCCACTGGTAGACTTACAGGTATCAGCGCTTATTACCTGCTAAACCCATCGCCTTGTCTCACCAGTGGATGAGCAAATACTGCTTAGAGCGCTACGCAGGGTTAGTCGAGTGGCCAAAACACTTGTCGCGTAACCTTATAATATTTTATTTAGCTCCAGCGGGTCACAGGTCTTAAGAAAAGATTGCCGTAGATTTGAGAGAGAGGGGAAGTCAACAAGTGATGAGCACAGACACTCCTCACTCGCGCCATTCTCAGTGCAGACGCCTCAGCATATCATACAATAACGGCATCAGAAGCTGCATCATTGATGTACAGACCCTTTCACCGTCCTTTCTACCTTGAGCAAAACTTACAGCTTTCCAACTAATCTATCTCCATCTCCCCAGCATTTGCAACACACAAGCACAAAACGAGCATGTCATGTTTCGCTCTTTAGACTATACATTGTATTCAAATCTAACTAGAATCAGCACTTGACACACATTGTATACAGCGCCTTGTTTTGAGGGTGCAGGTTACATTATGCGGTCGAAGAATCTCCCAAAGCTTGTGTCATGACGGCCAATTTTGCAAGTCGATTGGAACAAGGTGACAAGATGCTCTAGCGATCGCTGTGCGCGGCTATCCTGTGTGGTTGTTGGAAAGTATTGTGAATGTTGTCTGACAAATTCGTCAGGGATCGGCCAACTGCTGTCACATCGACCATCGATCCATATGACCTCAGCTATTTGTTCTTCGTGTCAGAAAAGTACTAAGTGAGATACTGCATGGGCCTCTGTTTTCTGGCAAAGAATACACCTGTCGTCATCTCAGTTTGAATCTGTTTTGTTTACTTACATTGTAAGAGGATGGATAGATCACCACCATTCATATCATCGGGCATACCATCAAGCCATGTTCAATCCTTGTACGTACGCCTTTGACGTGCTCCCTGGTTCTTGAATTCACCAGAATGGAACCGACCCCTTCATCCCTGAATACAGCATGCTCGAACGAGTCATCCGTGATCTCGAATGACTTGAAAGGTGACTTCTGTCTGAACTTTGATCTGATTCGACCCATGGCTTACGACGCTACCTGAGGATCGCATATGTCTCAGTTCTGCGGTCGACTAGTATGTTAGCGTTGTGATCACTGTGCATTGGCTGTCAACCTCTGTCCACGAACGGCAGAAGGTCCGAAGTTGAGCAGAGAGTTGCTTCTTCGGTAACATCGGATTCGGTTCTCGGCCTCCAACGCTACCTGAGGACCGCGTGAGGCTCGGTTTGTGGTCGACTAGAGCGCTAGTGCCACGAGCTTCTTTCAGCTGGTGAATATCTACGGCGCCCTTGTCACATGTGCGCCTTCGCATTGACCATTAGCATGCTCCAATGAGTCTTCAGCAATCTCGAATCACTTGAAGGGTTACTTCTGGACTTTTGTCTGATTCGACCTCTGGCTTATGACGCTACCTGAGCACCGCATACGTCTCATTTCTGCGGTTGACTAGTAGTATTTAATTTAGTGCTGTGGGCTCCTTCGCGTTGGTAGTCGTCTCAAATATTCTCATCACACCAACTAACATCCATAAACGAGGAGAGAACCGAAGCCAGGCAGAGAGTCACATCGACAGCGACGTCTGATTCGATCTGCCACCTGTAACACTAGCTGAGGACCGTATTTGTTCCAGTTCTGCGGTCGACCACCGTGCTAGCGCTGTGAAACTCTCCAGGATGGTGGCCGTCTACGGCATCCTCGTCACATCCATGTTCTTGCACCCACCGTCATCACAGGTCAATGAAGTATCAATTGTCTCAAATCACATGAAGGGTGACTTCGAGACTCGTGTCCGATTCAATCTCAACGTAATGGCACTTCCTGAGGATCGCATATGTTTGGAACTTGTATCAGCGACTGCTGTGAACATGCTGCTCCATGGGCATGTCGAGCTCTATCCTCATAAGCCTTGGACACCAGTTGTGCGGCCATTTCCATGTGCTTTCGGTTCAAGTGGCTTGGAATACAAGACCGGATACTGGAGACATCATACGTCACCACACACTGCTACACCATTCATAACAGCATGGAACGACGAATGAGCGGATTTCTTAGCTCAGATTGTGAGCGTGCCTTTGCTAACTTGCCGAGCCCCGTACGGATCCATTGAAGCTGTCGAAAGGAGAGACGAAGAACATCAACGGACCAGCATCAACAGACCAGAGAAGATGACAAGAATTATCAGACTAGCGTCCTATGGGAACTGTGATGTCTCTTCTTTTCTGTCGTTCTCAACGTCAAGTCGCTCAGTTGCATGGTACCCGGCAGTCCCTGATCTGGATGATAGCACTGTGATCACAATGTCCAAGCTAGATGTGGCACTACACATTCAGCTCAGGTGGACAGTGGTAGTGGTGGCAATTGCCGTGGTGATGATGTATAGTGGTCGGCAACGTGGGTACATTACATCATTCCACATCCAGTTCTCGTCAGCTGACTTGCCGTATCCGAGCCATGTAGTAAAGCCAAGTAGCTCGTGGTGGTGCAGAGATTGACGTTTGAAATTGATGAGATAAAGACGAGACAGTCAATATTAAAGCAACGTGTTGCAAACATCGGCAATTCTGTCGTTGTATCTCGTCGATCTGTCACATTCTCCAAGTGCATCTTGCGATCAATAACCGTGATCCGGATTGTCTCTAAACGCTTCGAGAATGTGATTATCTCTACGGAGATATCTTTCTAGCTCCACCACAAGTTTTGGATGAATTGTTTCCATCACGCTCCGTGCAATCTTCAGGTGGCTTGTGAATGATCAGTGCAGACATCTGTCTACTTATAATTCACGACTTGAGAAGCAAACGCTGGCGGCAACTGCAGTACAGGATCTCACATTTGGGTGGAGTCGCTTGGTAGAGGAGACGCCAAAGACAATGACTTGATCTAAGCTGGAGCTTGAGACGGTCCGCCCACGTCAGAAGCCTCGCTTCATTACATGCGAAGTCCGGATCATGTATGCAGAAGAGAAAATTAAATCACCGAAACCATAAAGCCAAGTCCAGCAATAATCCATGGTAATAAGGCATGAGTTCGAGTCAGCAACCTAGCATGATTCCATGAGTGGAGACAGCACCCGGCTCGCAGCGACCAAGAGCATGCATGGAACGATCTTGTAGCGACGAAGAGCGTTGGCCATCAGAGAATCGTCAGCGGAGTCTCCAAATTTTATCAGCATGGCGATCGAGAAAAAGACTTTTATCCAGTGGGTACTGCTGTCTGACCGTGTTCTCACTCCATGCCATGTGTCAACCTAGTTTGATGCGTTTGATGCCGTGCTTCGAGCTTTTCCAAAGACGGAAAGAGGACGAGTTCCCAAGCGAGGGACGGTAGAGATGGAGTCATCGTTTGAGCTTCGACAGAATCCTCGTGATAAAGACCGTTGGCTTGCTGATGGTAGTGGGTCGATTCGGTATTGGTGCAAGCCACTACTGGTCTGGTATCGCGAGCGCCCATGGGTGTGGGCGTCTAAGATGCCCAGTTCTCATCATGAACTTGTATGTAAGAGGGAAGTCCGGGATCTTGCCCGCAACTTGGCGCACGGATAGAGTGACGAACGAATGGGAGTCATCGGATATGCTACTCACTGTGATCGTTGAGTTATGCATCACAAAGCGATACATACCATCGCCGATAAAATTCAGGCAGAGTAGCGGAGGCATTTGGTATCCCAATACAACCCGTTCATCATATCGACAACACGGGACAAGCGCGTGCGGTTGGTATGGTATCCATTGCACTGTTCTGTCTCTTTGATTGGGTATCCAGCGTGCACATGGTTGTGGTTGTGCTGTAGCGACGGGTCTCATACTGCTCGGATCCGGTTGTCGCTGCTCGTAGTAAGAATTCTGCTTTGGACTATTCCATATCTGATTATCGACCTGATACCGATAGAAGGGGTTAAACTGAGCATGGCTACTGACGCTCTGGTAACCTGATCCTCGATGTTCATCTCGATGAGGGTTTTGCGAATGACAACTTGATGTGCGCTGAGGCGGGTCTTGCTGGTCGTGCTGAATCCGTCGCTGAAAGCTGACCGCATTACCGAGGGTTTTGGTTGGGTCCTCAAAGCCATCACACGATTTGACTGATCTAACGTGTACTTCTTCTTGATTCTCCGAATCTAAGTCCAGGCTCTCTACGAGTGACGATGGAAGGTGGTACTCGCTCATTTCCGCCTCCTTCTCTTCTCTGAGATGCTGTATCGTCGGTGATGAATTCACGCCACGGAAGGGAAATGACGGTGACCATGTTGTTGGAAGTGTAGATGTGGCCGGAACAGACTCCAAAGCTGATTGTGGATTGGATGTCCTAGCACTGTGTATGTACTTCACGAATCGGATTCCTGAAGACGAAATGGGAGAGATACTATACATGGAGAGTTTCTCCTCACTGTTAGTCGGGAGTGGGGGAAAGAGTCGTCGAATACTTTCCGGTTCCGCCTAGCGGCCACAGGACCATCAGTAACCACGGACGCATAGCTCGGACGCTGATGGGTAGGCGTGCTGGTCGATTGCGTTCCATACATCACGTTGGCCATGATGTCAGATCGGTGGGCGGCTTCCTTGTGCCAGTGAGACTTGTGCGCAACGTGCTGTTAACTTGCGGACCCAACGAATCGTCCTTCTGCTGTGCGTTACTCGTTGCTGCAACTGCGTCGCCAGGCTTCTCTACGATCGTCCAATTCAAACAGTGCGCTTTCGCTCTTACTCATCTGGTCAGCAAGTGCCTTCCAATGGACTTTGTATCTGCCACCCACCTTGTCAAGGACGTATCATGCATTCATTCAAGCTGTATCTTGTCTTGAAGGATGCTGTTACCAGGAGTAGCGTTCTAGTTAGATGCGGCGCCGGCCGATTATCTGCGTCGAGTGCCCGTATCAAGTGTCTGCGAAGCAATCCAGATATGATGAAGTAGGAAGTTCCCGTTGTGAAGTCGAGGAGCGCAGGAAGCAATGGAAGACAATAACACTCTACGAGAAGGGGCAATTGCATCCCTGCATCCATTTCGTGAGGCTGATGGTCAATTTCACCAACCCTGCCAGCACACATGGCTCCACCATGCAGTCATTTGCTACAGTCGCAGTCTGCACGCATCACGCAAAGGCAAGGCAACGCAAGACTAGCACTCACCGGTCACGAACATGCGCTCTTCCACTGGTGTTGCACAGACAGGCACCCAATCAGTCCACCTGATGGGCTCAGTATCATTGTTGAGGCACTTCAATCGGTCTCGATCGATCTGGTGGCGTGTACTTTCCGAACCATGCATGTGCATATATGGATGCAAGCACCATGCACAGGGGTGAGGCGCGGATAGCGGATAGAGGGTGCTAAGTTTGGGCAGCAAGCAACGGCTGAAATCAGCACAAAGCGGAGCAATATGAGGCTGATCGTGTTGCGTGTGCGAAGGGAACCACGAAACCATGATGATCCCGCCAATTCACACATGATGCAAATACTAGTAGTACCTGCATGTACCACTGCACGCTTATTTCGCAAAGGGCGGATGGCTGTGCTCGGCGAATCAGCAGTGACACCGAGGTCCCGTTCCAAGTAATTTTCCGTAGATAGACTTCGACTACGGGGCAGGTAGGATTGCGCGACAGACAAGATCCGTGCAGATAGCATGTCTGTGCTTATGCATGCCCGGCAAGAAGAAGTATGCATGGCTTGAACTAGTCGCCTGTGCGATGTGCTCCATGCCCCACAGAGCGAAGCCACCGTATCCCAGCATCGATTTCCGACACATTCACCCGTAATTGACAACAAAGATTCCACTACAGAGCCTACGCGCTCGGCATCTGCTGTGAATCGGGTTGTGGGTCAAGCGCTGTCACGACCAAGTATCGCATATCTCAAAACAATGCGGAGCCGATGGGAACTTGCTGCCCGGCTGTGAGTTCTTTGCCGTTATGTGGGATTAGATTGCAGATTAGTGTATTTGGCATTGGGTGTACATTTCTTCATCGCGATTGACTACAATACGCCCTTGCTGGTCAGCCACACCATTAGCCACCCGATCAGCCTCCGTGCGGTCTTCCACTAGCATGGAACAACGAGAAACAAATCATTTTTTGATCTGGTTTCTCCCCATACCCGGTCCAGCGTCCGCTTGCAAGGCATGGATACATGTGTCTGTCCAAACCAAGAAAACCCCACTACGAAGAAACGTGATGTCAGGATCGGATCAGGCTCGTCTCTCATTTTACGTGGAGATCACACACGCGTATGTCTACGCTTTGTCCTTGCTAATAAGGAAACCCACATCCACGTTTCCATATTTGAATACACACCGGTATGCTGCTTTTTCCTACTGTACTCGTCCTCACTGTGCCCATCCTCACTGTGCCCATCCTCACTGTGCCCGTCGAGGTCGTTGCAATCGAGCCTGAGGTCAGAACCGTTCAGTGATCAAGGATCTTCTGGTTACATATGGCGCATTGATAAATGTACCATAGAGGGTCGGAACAACAAATACTGCAAGACAAAAGTACAATCGACGTATTCGATGTGGTTGACTTCTACGAGTGAACACAAAGACGATCGTTCACCACCTACGCATCGTTAGAGAGACACCAAGCCACGATTTCCGTTCGACATACCTCTCGTAGCCTTCGGTAAAGTGATCTCGCCAAGCGGTGATAGTATATACAGACATGGAAGAGAAGCTTGGATGGAGGATTGTGGAAGAAGAAGGAAGCAATGGAGGTTTTGACGGGGAGTTGTCCAAGATCCCACGCAAACGAACTCGTAAGACTCATAGATGAGCGGGGATCCACATACGTCTCACCACAGACGCTTCATGAGAAGATCACGATGTCACACGCGCAGAGAAAATGGCATATCTCGATCAGTCTGTTCACTGTGCGATGCCGGCGTACGTTGAAGGTTGCGGACAAGATGTTCCCTCGGCGTCAAGCCCGAGCCCAGGCTTCTTCGTTTGTGACTTTTTGCAATGTTGCTGCCAGGATGCGGCATGAGAGGTTGGTACCGACGGATGTGCGTTCGTATTCACCTAGGTTGCGGCATTCGTTGATGGCGTGCTCGCTCTGATAATCATGCCAGAGACATGGTGGGCCGGAATCAAGATAGGCTTGCTAATGCATGGACGTCGATGATCAGCCACGGAAATACTCCCTCACGCATCCTCCGTCACCTCGGGTGCTGATAAGATGCTTGCTCCGAGCGAAGGACAAGTGCGACAAGGCAGAACGTATGTAAAAGTACGGTCTAGCTGTGATGGACAAGAAGGTGCGTGCAGTGATATTGGCGTGTCACATGTGCGGGTACATGGCACCATTCAGCGGCAAGTGGAAGATAAGCATCATCGTGTCCGAGTCATGTGCCAGTGTATCGACTTGCGTTCGACATGGGCTCGACCATAAAAGCCGCATCACATGCTGGGCTGTTGCGCTGCGTACACGGTCGATCTATGCTTGTTCAGTGATGCACACCTTCCTAAAGCTCTGGTCGTCGGCTGACATTCAGTGCCGTATATCCGCAACGATCTTGTCACAGCAACAGATCCAGCATTCTTTCATCACGATCTACATCTATTTTCGCTGCTCTATGAAAGTGTAATGAACGCCACCAAGATTCGAACCGTGGTAGGGCACGTTTAGATTATTATCTTACTACTTCCTCATGTATTGAGCCATGCCCAGACTTAGGACATGATCTATACATATACGAATCTCGTTGACCTTTCACAACTTCAGAGGTATTTGAAGTTTATCAAACGCATCTCTTCAAACTCTTTCTCTCTACTCGCATCCATCCGATTCTAACATATCTTGATCCTACGTCAGAGCAACACCAGATATTTGCATCTTCCGAGCTAAGCCTTGTCGATGAGAGCTATATACTTGAAATCACTTTGAAGCCTCTGCCGAGGCAAAGAAAGGCGATTGAAGCGACGAACATGGGGATTCAAGATCATCATCTCAGATATAGTGGAATGACACGCCCAGAAAGCCGGAAAGACATGGCACGAATCGTTGGGAGTGCTGTGTTGACGAATCAGGCCTGCCGGAACATACATCAGGAAGTGATCAGAAGAGCACCAAGAAGGACATGGATACGGAAATCAAAATGGAGGAAACAGGAGACGGAATTAAGAGGAAAGAAGGAGAGGAAGGACAAAAGAAGGAAGAAGATGAGGAGGGGAACAAGGATAAAGAGAATAAGGATGAGGGTGATGAGAAAGGAGAGGAAGAGGGGAGACAGGAGGAAGAGGGGAGACAGAAGAAAGAGTAAAACAGGAAGGAGGAATTGGAAGAGGAGGAAAAGAAAGAAATGGAGATGAAGGAGGACAAGAACGATTTATGATTACGATTCATGATCTACGATTTATGTTCACGATTTGTCATGTTGATGATGATGATGATGATGATGATAGAAAAGGATAAGAAAAGATCAAGAGTAGGAGAGGGACGGAGGGAAAAATTAAAGAACACGAATTGAGCGGATGACGACAAGAGAAGACTCGCCAATATATAGAAGCTACAAATGTATATCATAGAGTGCCACAGACTCCCATTACAAAACAGGAATGTCAGGTGCGAGAATCATGATGGAAACACAATCGAGGAGTTTTGCCAGGGCTTCCAAGTTGCTTATTTCGGATACAGCAATCCGATTGTGCCTAGTCTCCCGTTCCTGTGACTTTGGAGACTATTCAAATTCAGTCTTGAAGTAGAATCCGTCGTAAGGGACAGGGCGCTTCGTCAGGGACCATATCAGATGGATCACTGCAAGATATGATCAGAGACGTAGAACTGTTCGAGGGCGCTCTGTATTGAACCACTTTTAGTGCAAGACGATGTGATTGCACGTCGAACTGTCACCACGAGTACCGACGGGACTCTTTGTCAACCAATTGTCACTGCCTTTGGAATCTATCTCATGGCACCGCATTTGGTCTCAGCACTTGACTCGTGTTGCGGGGCCGCTTATGTTGGGCCTGCTCATAGCTGTGAGGCATCTTTCAGAACGTCGCATGATTGTTCGCATGTAGTTGTAGGTGGAGCGGGAATCGGTTGTGATGTAATCCGGTGTGCAGCAATTGTGCAGGGTTAGAAAGCGCCGCGGCCTCTGAGGCTCCCCTGATAGATCGGATTCGATATAATCTTCGGATGATTCGCGTATGCTGACGGTGCCTGTCTTTTCGAACAGCGGGCGTTCTGGTGCTGATGAGTCCGATACGCTGCGAGAATCTGGGGATGTAGATCTTCCGGTACCCTGCATCGCATTATACAGCCTCATCGCTGAGTCATTAACGATATCTCTCCTGGAAGATGGGTCGTCTTCTCCGGTAATCCAAGCTTGAGTCCCAACATTGAACATTCTGCGCCAATACAGATCCTTCTTTGGCGGCTTTCTTTTCCAACATTCTTTGACAAAATGCCGCGCAACGATGGAACCCATGCTAATGTGTCCTCGATGCGTCGACAAGTACATCTCTTCGCGAATTGATTGTCGACGTCCTTTCGCGGCGCGGTCACCTCTTGCTGCAGCTTCTTAGAGAGAGCGTCGAACTCATAGTAGTAAACAACCGAAATGTTTTCGCGATCGATAGGATCACCGACCACTTTCGCGTGCCATACACCGCATTCCGGATTTCTGACCAAGAAATTGTCCCCTGCCCTTACAGCATTGTCGTCGGCTTTGCGTGTCGAATTAGCATAGCTACTGTCGTAGCAATGCATTGGGGTCACTTACACAGCTCTGAATTCGAACCAATAGGTAAATCATCTGATACCCGGTCGGATTTTCGTTTTCGTAATTTTGGTTGTGATGTTGTTAATATGCTGTTTGAACTGAGCTTGTCAACAAGTGAAAGACATATTGCAAAACCCGCGGGACCATGCATACTCATCGTAGCAAGCACACAGCTCCACGCCAGGAGCAATACTGCGCAGCGCTTTCGCAATCAATACTTTCTTGTCCTTGCGCATGACAACTTCAAACGTCACGTTCGGTTGATTGGAGTGGTGAATGTTCTTCAACAAGCTGTTATGTCCGCTGCTATCGATAAAGTGGCCTTGGACAGCATGTTAGATCACCCAGGTTACAACGTTCACGTAACAACTCACTTTGTGAAATAAGAAGTTGTCTGCGTCCGTATACAGCACCAGCCTCCTCAATTGGCTTCTCGACTCCCTTGTAATCCCCAAGATACTCTTCCTTGTTGATTTGTTCAATCGAAAAAACCCCCTTACCGCTCTTGTTGTAAGTCGAGTTCCAGACTGTAAGCTTAAGAGATACCTGATACCATGATTGAGTCTCAAAGCAGGAATCTGTATTACCGTATGGTCCTTCATGATCGCAAAATTCATCGGCTTCCTCTTGGGAGAGCTTTCGCTTGGCGGCTGCGTGTTGTACGGGTAGATCAGACGTCTGTTGAGTATTCTCGCGCGCCTGACGACTCCGATGCTTCGGCTCAGATCCGGAACCAACGTTCGAGAGTTTTTCTCGTCGCCTTCTCCTTCGTACCGTGCGGCTCTCATCCTTACAGACGGGCATTTGGGGAGAAGCTGACTGGTAATGCCGTCGAGAACAGTCGAGCGGAGCCGGAAATTAGAGGGGCCTTCGAGAATGAAGGATGAATACCAGTTTGCAATGGATCAAAAAGTTCTGTATTCTCTCAAGCACAAGACCGGAGTAATGGCACATCAATGTATGAGTAACACAAAGACAAGCGACAAGCCTACTCAGGAAGTCAGGTTTCGGTCTGGTCGGTACCTTGCTTTGTACATCATCAGAATTCTCAAGGCGGCCTGTCTGATGTAGTCTTGGGTCAGGTCTCATGATAGCATCAAACACAAACAACCTCTTCGTCGTGCATTGTCCACCGCTCGTCCTACATGGCAATGAACACAATATTCTCCCCGCATCCGTCGGGCCATGAGTTCGAGGGATGAATGTCTCTGGACTGGCATCCACAACGAGGGTATTCCTGCAGCGGTTGACCAATAGTGTTATCGAGTCAATTCAGTGCGTGCGAATGATCAAGCAAGGTTTCTTGTCGATCTGTTCATCATCTCGGCACCGCTCTCATATGAACCACGGGAGACATTGAATTGCTCGATCCAGAGCGCGCTGGGTCGCGGTACCGGCTAAAACGAACGGCTCCCACCACAAGCCTGTCAGTCTGTCATCCGCGCTCAGAACCTCTGCTGCGACAGCTTATCACCCTTCATCCTTCACCTCTGGGTCTCACCTGACCCAGCATCTGCTGTGATGTAATCTCTGCGGTCGAGATGTGGAATCGATGTATCCGTGTGTTGACGTTGTCTCTTATCATTTGGTCTTACATGAAACCACTGGTATCTCCTGACACCGCCCTCCCACGCTAAGCAGAGTGATCGGACACAGCAGTCTCAATGTGTGCGATAACCCGACTCCGGTACGAGTTTTCGTGTGAATCGTGGATTATGAAGTATTGAACGTGAATCCTAAATGATACGAAAATTCGCTCTCAGATAGTGAGACCTTGCCAAACACCGGAACGGTATTCAGCCGGAGGACGGTTATCATGACTATGGAACACACACGCAGCATGCACGTAACATTCAACAAGGGCTGCAGGGTTCTAGAGCTCATTTGCACGAGATGCTTTTGAAGCGAGAAGTCCATGATCGCTGACAACGTTATCGATGCAATAGTCGTACTTGATCGCGGAGTATGTCGTGTGCTTTGATATAACGTTCCATCCAGTAACCTCACACGAAGCCAGTCTTGCCTGCGTCTCTGACGGCTGGGATCATTTGTGACTTCCGGCTAATCAACCACATTTCTACGCATATGATCATGCCATCTTTCCAGGGGATCAGTTAGGGATCTCGGGTGGACTTTCAAGGTTGACTGTGACGTTTCACAATCTGTGTCCTTCCGTTTCGGGGACTATCCAGCAATTCATCAAAAGGTAGGTCTTGAATCTCTTGCGTTCAACGATTCCGACACGCTTGCTAATTTCAAACCGGCGAGCGAGTTTTTCCGGCGAGGCAGAATGATCAGGAAGAGGTCACATGACTCGCACGCATGCCACTTGCTTCTCAAAAGTACGCTACTGTTCGATAGCATACAGTGTTCAACATACATTGTTCGTGGTGTGCCCTGCATCATGATATCGGCCTCGTTCGCACGATCGATGGATTTCCGCCTCATCTGATTCTTGTAAATCCAACCTCCAACTCTCTCAACACTACAGCGCGTATTTGCATGATAGCAGTTAGCTCTAAACCAACTTCTGTGATGTAACAACGTTGGTCAAAGCTTGCGAGTCCATATCACTGTTGTTTCTAATGTTGGGTACCTGCGCTTGAGGAATTTCTATTGGTGGCATGGATGATTGTCAGTCATGGATAACCAACAGATGGATCAACATCATGTGGGTTAGATCGGTTATGCTTACAAGGCCAACAATTTTGGGAAGGGCCCACCGCAGCGCGTATTCAGATCCCACGAGTCGTGCCCAGGTGGCCATGACAACGAAGTCATAGGACAGACCGAAGAGGAAGAGGAGAGGAATTTGGGGACTCAGCTTCACGCTTGCTCGGCCCGTCCCAAGCGTGAACTGAATGATCGAAAAGTCAGACAATGAGAGGAAAGCCGCTCCCCAAGAACAATCGGACGGATGGGCCGGAATCTCCATCAATCTCCAAAACAAATGTCACAAGACAGGAGTGCAGGGCGAAGAACTTACTCCAAACGTGTTCTGCCGCTGGTTTCTTTTCTGCCTTCAGCCTCGCGTTGGAACTTGTGAAGTAAGTAGTAAGGGCCAACAAGGCAACCCGATTGCATGTTGGTTCCCCAGTCATAAGCAATGGTGTTGTCAATAGCGCAAAATGCGATACTCCTGTCCTTGACAAGGACTGCATGATGATGTTCACTTACATGACCGTCAAGCGAACCAGTGTGTAGACGTGTCACGGAAATGGCGAAAAAGGCAAACAGTTCGCGTTGCATGGCATGGCATGGCATCGCATCGCATTAGTGAAAAAATGGGCTAATCGAGGATGAGGCCGCCCAACGTCTCGCTCCTCCCGAATCGATGGGTTCCCCTCAAATACGCATCTTGTCTACACATATCCTCGCCCTTCAGTACCGCATTCACTCACGAGGGTTACTAAGTAGCAACAGTAATCTCAACGACTCACTTCACCCATTTTCGTATTTCAGGCAGGATCCCATTTATACCATGTCACGTAATAAGAGGAAGAAGACCCCTGTCGTCAAGTCAGAGCCATGCGGTGATGAGCAACGGACGCTTCTCAATTCACTTGTCGAAGCTCCGCCCAGACAATCATCTAGACAGGCGCAACATGAAGGAAATGAGTGTAAGCCTTTACGTCCGAACTCGTCCAACGACTCTAGGTCGCTCTCCTTGGATCATCAATCACCGAGCGCACTGAAGCGAAGCCCAAGTTCTGAACCGGATGGCGTGCATTCTCGGACCGCACATTCCCAGAAAATGGACGCTCAGCGAGTTTCTCGCACAAGGCCGAAGGTGCTGAACGAACACGAGCCAACAATCTCGCAGAAAGACTGCAAATCAGAGTCGCAGTCCCATGGTCGTGGATTCTCTCAACCCGGACGCCAGCTGCGTCCTGTATCGAGAGACAAGGCCTTGAAGCAGCCTGGCATGATTCATGAAACGAGCCCGAGTGCGCAGAAACGGCCTCGAATCGCTGAGTCGCATTACCTGGTATGGCTCTGCAGCCGAACTCATGTCCAATTTCACAAGAACAGCTTGCGGCCGAGGTGAAGGGTATTTACGCCGGTTTGGTCATGGTGGAAGCCAAGTGCATCAATATGGACGCTACTCAGGCACAAAATCCCGAGGCGGTGTTGACCAAGAGTCAATGGCAAGCTCTCGTCGGTCTTCACCGAACATTATTGTACGAACATCATGACTTCTTGATGGCCACGCAACATCCATCCGCAAACGACGACCTTCGTACATTGGCTGCCCGGTACACTATGCCAGCGCGTATGTGGAAGCACGGCATCCATGTCTTCTTGGAATTTCTCCGTCACCGCCGTTCAGAATCGCACGAATACATGCTCTCGTTCATCTATCTGGCGTACCAGATGATGACCTTGCTGTTCGAGATGATTCCCAGCTTCACCGATACCTGGATCGAGTGTCTCGGAGACCTGGCTCGCTATCGAATGGCCATCGAGGACGAGAAAGAGGCTCAGATGACCTGGGGCTTGGTAGCAGCCAGATGGTACTCCATGGCCTCAGATCGACATCCTCGCATCGGCCGACTGTATCACCACTTGGGCATATTAGAGCGTGCTAGTTTGAGGAAGTTTTGTCTTTATGCCAAATCTCTGACCTGTGTCGTTCCCTTCACCAACGCGCGGGAGTCACTGTTCACTATGTGCAGTTCAATCATCAAATACGATGCCAATCTTCGAAAGCGTGAGTCAGAGGTGCAAACCTTGGCAATTTTGTTCGCCTTCACTGCAACAGGGAAGAATCCGGAGATGTGGGAGCCTACAGCTAAAGACGTGCTCAAGTTGCTGGGGTACTCGCCCGGAAACCTCGATGGAAATGGAGCTTACTTGGCTTTCACCATGTTCTCTAGTGTGCTCGCATACAATTCATCTTCAAACCTGCTATCCACAAGCTACAACGCCGTCCTCGGTCACGCCGCTGCTAGTCAAAGCCGAAAATCCGCGGAAAACGACTTATTCGGCCTACGGTCACCAGACTTTCTCAGCTTGGAAAAACATATTATTCCACGATTTTCCTTGGATTTCATGAAAAGCTGCTGCCGGACCTTATTCGGCTGCAACTCTCGTCAAGTTTCACATCATGGCATCATGACTTTTGCGTACGTAACGTTCGTGATCTTCCGCAGTCTTGTGGATCACATGGAAAAACTCAGGGTGCTTCACATCCCAGCTGACAGAATAGCGAACGTGAACATTCTGGCTGATTTTCCTTGGTCTGAGATATCTAGATTCTTGAACACTCTTGCCGCTCAGCAATCTATTCAAGATCATTTGATAGATTCTGCGCGCAATCGGAGTTTTCCAGCTGCGTCTCGTGGTTCTGACGTACGGCCACTTCCTGAAGATTATCTGATTCGAGGTGCTCTTTGGGCGCAGACCTACTTTGGTCCGGGACTGTTTGACGGACAGTCAGAAGACGATGGGCGCTCGATTGAGACAAAAAGTACTGCCGAAGCCCGGCTGGAGCGGATCCAATGGCTTGGCCTTCATCTTGCCTTTCACTCCAATTACATTCAATATGACAAGGAGAAGAAGATCTTCTCGCTGTAGCCCAGCGAACAGAGATCGGCAATCTATTGCCCGCTCCAATCGCTGTGCGCACCCGTGTGGAACATCCTGGAAATATCAAGAGTACTGGGCAGCCAAGAAAAAACAGTCCAACAGCTGTATCTCCTCGCACTTCATCAACTGATACCACGAGTGAGGATGGTTTCACCATTGTAAAGCCGCCAAAGACTGGCACATACGCTAAGGTTTGCGGGTCAACCGCAACATCCCCGACGTCGTTCAGTGCCTCAGAAGCGAAGACTGGACAATCATGATGTCAGAGTTGTTGGGATGGATCTAGTTGATGGGGATACTGAATATAGTGCCCAATGAGGATAGTGGATGAACGTGGCCTACTTTGGATCACATACCATTGTCGTCCAAGCTCTCGAAGTTGGAGGACAACGGATGACAGGCTAACACTGGTGAGAGTCGACATGATGTACTCGAATCAGCACGAAGTCATCGAATCGACAGGGATCGACCGTGTAACACAATTTGGTACAGTGGATGATTAGCATTTCGAACTATCGACCATACTTACTCACGAAATATACTTGTTGGAGCATACCCAAAGACCGAAAATTCCGATCATCACATACAAGGAGTGATCCTTTCCTTCAGTAGCAGGTTTAGCGAAAGTAGTTTGTTATTGCGATGTATAGACGGGCGTAAGACCAGGACAAAGGTGCCGGACACATTGGAGGTTCTAGACGAATGCTTCATACGAGGTATCATAGATTTTACTCATCCTGGAATTATATGATTGACGTTCTGGAATCAGAATTTCCAAACTCAGTTCGACGAGGGATTCGAAGAGAAACGCCATTCCATGGAGAGGAAAGGAAGAGGCAGAAACCGACTGGATGGACGCATCTGTGGCGTCATTAAAACAGGACATTTAATCGACATCAGGCAGCACCCGGTCTCGCCTCACAAACTGGAGTTTCCTGTTCAACACGCAAGATTGCCGTGTCTTCAGTCATTACCGCTTATTTTCTGCGGAGGCGCAATGACTAGGTGAGGCCTTGCACAGGTCTGCGTCTGAACGAAGCTCGCATATGAATCTTCCGTAACGAACAAAGACCGACCTTCTGACCATGAAAGTTACATACGCCCGCTGATGATATAGTTACCTGATGAAGAAGATGAGGATGAAGATGAGAAAAGCCTATCTAAGACGACTTTCGACTTCGACTCAGTCGTGCGTTCGATGGCAGCTGCCACCCGAAGCCAAGCACTACCCGGTCAAGACTTGGCATGGTTAGCCTTCGGGACCAGTGCTGCTTGCATCTACCGCGCGAGGCTCAAAATTCACGGCTGCACCATGCTCGTACATACGTTGCTGTGCAGACCAGAATTAGGTAGGATCCGAGATTTCGAAAGCATCACCGTTCTCATCAGAATGAAGTCTTGTTTCAATGTTTGTTCGTGAACAGGTCCATATGTGTTCCACCCGTCGTTCGAAGACTACGTTTGGCGATGCATCACATAAAGGGTCGATTTACGTATTCCATCTATGGCTCCCTTCTCCATACGTAGCACACCGCGGCATAGCCTCGTAATCCGTCGACGATGTCGTTGCTGTGAGGTACGCAAAGAGATCGGCTTCTACCCATGATAACAGAGACACATTCGTCGAAACCTTGCCTGAGCAACGCCTTCCTCGCCTCCAGCTGGCATCACCACTACCGTTGCAGCTCCTCCGTCTTGTCAGTGTTTGTGAGCAAGTAGCACTTCAGCATTCCGCAGCTGCAATGTAACAATTTCGTTGTCCTTGAAACGTAACTGGGCTTCTCGCAATCGGATCAGAGATAGCGCTGCTTCCAATTGTTTGGTGGTCTCTCGATGTTTTTCCTCTTCTTCTCCGTGCATTCTCAGGAGACGGGCGATGACGCTCTGGAGCACTTGCAAGCCTTGTTGTGGAGGGTGAGCATCATCATCATCTTCTGGAATTGTCGGTGACGGGATCATGAGCTCAGGAATGGTGGACTCTTGCATATCTTCCAATTGATTTCAGGATAGAGATTGGGAGCGTTGGTATAGTCAATCTCGTGGAACGTGGGCATGGTATGCGCCAGGGAGTGAGCGGTCTTTATACAAGATTATCGGCTCGTGTGACGGACTCAACGAAATTGAAGGCCAATGCGAACATGACGGGGTACATGATATCGAGGATGTGAGCTCTCACATCGACTCTCAGCCCACAGACACAAACTTCCCTGGATCCATCCGGTTGGTCTAGCATGCATTTATGGCTAGTGAGAACCATTCACGAGCCGTTTAGCAGGATGATCGTTCACTTCGGTCAAGATTGCCTTCAATCCTGTGCTTTAGCATGACATCGTGGTCGATCGTACATTCTTCCCGGCCGCCCACGTACGATTCTCAAGGGTTTTGGAGACGCACAACACGGCATGGTCACAACTTCATGGCGTCACATGGTTGTACGAGACGGATGTGATCGACAGTGTATCGTTGCAAATGTTTTGGAACATCAGATATGAGACTCCCTTAGTCCAGGGTCTCTTCTCTCATCCTTCAGACCATCCAACATTCTTCTCACAGAGAGAGACTACCCATAACAATGACATGGACATTCTCGCCATCGTCCGTAGGTGTTCCAGCCTGAGCGATCGTTTCCTTAATATCGGCTTCGTACCGAAACTTCGTATGGGACTCTTGTTTCAGTAGCGACGCACAGCTTTCCTGCATTCTACTTGGATCATGTTCGAATTCAAATTTTCCTTGTAGGAGGTGAAGATCAACCTCTCAGGTACCAATGCGGATTCCTTAAGTTTGGCGAATATCTTCTCTAGCATCGCGTGTACATTTTTCTTCGGGTGGCATGCGAAAACCACGACAAGACATGGTGGTCTGGGACGGCCAGAATCAGAAAAGCAACTGGGATTGGGCTTCGCACACGGACGTGCCGTTTTTCGCTCGCTCCATGTACCATCGAATCCCATAGTCGACGCCGCCCTCATTATGCGCCCCATCTATAAACCATCGGACATGTGGATCAACTTGGTCTTCCAGCTCTTGGAAGCGGCCTGCGGTCAACTCTCGAAATTTTTGAGACCATTGAGGCTGTAAGCCGGAGGTCGATAACTTCTGCAAACCGTCATTATCGACCTCTCCGTGGCGTCCGAGCCAGGCAAGGAACGCTGCTCGGGCGAGGATGAAATTCTCGCGCTGTGCAGCAGTACGCTCAACGCCAAGTATTGCATGCTCGGTGACTGGTACGAAATCCAACACGGTCTTTTTCTCCGCAGCTCGCTCCACCAGCACCTTCCTCACTGAGTCAACGGGCGGCAAGACGGCGAATGCAGGTGTATTCTCTTTGAAGATGCCGCCCTTGTGCCAGGCTATGTTCGACAACACATCGCTACCATATTTCCGTCACCAAGGAGTTCCTCATGATCATTCGAGATGGACGTGATCACCGAGACGGCTGTGTGAGGGACGGCGTTCGTCGCATCGTACTCCCGCCCATGGTGCGCCTCGCAGATCACCACGTCAGCCTTGATCTTCACGAAGTGATTGAGCGCAATTAGAAACAGAAGTGCAAGTATTTCGGGTGTGTCCAGCTCTGGGGTTGGGATTTGTGGTAATTTGTCCCATACATCGGTGAACGAGGATACGAAGTCTTCCTCCGAGATATCGTCCAGGTTGACCCTGATGCGGTCCCTTACATGTTGGACGTGCGGCGAGGTATACATGCCCACGATTTTCGGAAATCCATTCTGCTCGGAGTATTGTCTGAACATGCTGCGACATACGCACAGGTGCTCCCTTTTCCGTTGGTACCTGCGACGTGCACGATGCAGCTCCTTCAGGTCGCTATCCTTTGTCATTAGACGAATATGGATGAGCTGATCTACGCTGAACTTACGGAAATTTTAAGTAATGCGAGCCACTTGCTCATATCGTCGCAACCACGTATTTCTGCCAGGTCTTCTTGCGGCCGGGTTCCGACCGATATCGCCGGCCATTCAGAACGCGATTGTTCCTGAAGCCGGATTAGCGCTGCCTGGTCGGCCGGTTGTTCAAGTCGCTCACTTTGTAGGTGTACACCATGATGCATCGACCACAGGAGGATGGATGGTAGGATGAAAGTGATGTTCTGTTGATTCGTGATCGGGATGGTAGTGCCACGATGATGTCATCGCGGCATCTCGCAGAGCAAGATGCGTTCAGGCATCCAGACTTCTCGTCCTCTCATGATTGGAAGACAATCGTGCGCCATGAGCAGCAACCATGCCTGGCCGTCATGGACAAATGATTGTTTGCGCGGGGAGAGGCTTGATCGCTCCCGTCTCGATGGCTCCAGCGCCATGAAGCGGCACTTCAACAACTTCAGCCCGCGTCATCATGCCCAGCCGTCCATCATCTCCGGCCTCATTGTCGCAGAAGCATGGCCGATCATGGGTGCTTGACGTGCCACGCCGTGCCATGCTGAAGTCTGACCGATCGAAATCTACGTGGTGCGCGACCTTCAATCAGTATGATGTTAAAGTGAGTTCGATATCGGCAATGATTTTCAAGCTCTTGATAGAAGGACGTTCCGATTGCAGGCATCAAGTATCGAATGTGAAAGCTATACTTCTCGGATGCCTCCAAATGTTTAACAGCGTCAGCGGGGCAATTCTGCTTCCAACGAACGAGGGCCAGACATTTGTAAGTTATGTGCATGTAAAACGAATCGGGCTCAAAAGTGTCGTATGTTTTCATGAGGTTCAAAGCATGGGTCGCATGGACCTCAGCAGATGGGTAGTCGTCGGCGCGTAACTCCAATCGGACGAGCACGAGCTTAGTACGTACATGATCAACTTGATCTGTTGCGTCGAGCGTGGATAGGTCCCTTTCTGTGTAGTATCTATGGATGCGTTCCAGTGTCTCTTTGATCTCTTTGACCGTACCGTCTTCGCGCAAATACAAACAAGCATCGCTATATGACAAGTACAATCTCGAAAAGGTCGGTCGGAAGGGTCAGGTTTTGGGCCTAGCGAATGAGCGCTGTCGTGACTATCCTTTCCGCTTTCGCGTATTGTTGTATCTCGCACAAGGCGTCTACAAGGTGACGGGTGATGTGATAGTTCTTCCATTTTCCACTTTGTTGCAAATTTCAAAAAAATTTATCGCGTTATCGAATCTGCCCTGGTATTGATTTATGCGTCCAAGAACGGTGCACCGAAGTCGTATCAGGATTGAGCTGGCCCTTTTGGTGAGGCTGGTGTTACCAGCATCATCGGGGTGGCTGCATTGCATAGCACAGCTCTCTGCCGTCTTGAAGTCGAAGCGTTGGATTGCGTTCTCTGCTCGCGACAGGTGCAGACGGTACTGCATCAAGAGACTTCGTCCATCGTTGTCGTGTTCAGTAACGCGAAACGCGTTTGGATTTCCTCATCCGATAGATCTAAACGGCCGAAGCGTCTCCAATGCTCACTCCTCTTCCAAGCAATCTTCCACCGAACGTGATTTGAAATTTTGGCGAAACTCATGGACTGAACGCTTTGCATGTCGTCGACTGACAAGAATCCTTCAATGAGCAGATCATGCAATGAAGGAAGTAGCAGCCTTTGAGCATAGGCGATGGATCGCGCGAGATGTTCCGTCAGAGAAGCTCGAGCATAACTTCGCAGGTTGCCAAGCTGCGGTGCCAAATGGCAGAGAACACCAACGCAAGAGCTGTCGCTCGCTCCGTGCTCGCCAGCGGTTTGATCATCTTCAGGGTCGTAAGGGGGTAATCATCGTAGCGCATGAGATTATGATGAATGCAGTATTGCACAGTGATACGCATCGTGCCTACATTCGTAAACAGATGTCGACACGTTCTAGACCGATTTCACGCCAGCCCACTGCTTCATCCTTCAATTTCCGATTCAGGCGGTTTGTGGAGTGCATGCTATCACCAGCAGCTCATATCTTATTGCGTTTCCAAAAGCAGAAACCAGCGAGAGCAGAGTCGCGATATTTTCTGCCAACACGATATCATTAGTGTCGGAGAGAGGCCGAACCGGCGGGTAGAGTAACAGGATTGCCCGAAGATTACAATGATGCTGGTCGTCCGTATGGCACTTTTGCATCAGATGTCGGAAATCATTTTCGGCCGCGGGTCTTGGTCGCGGTCCTGCAGACTGGTCATGCTAGCCAGACTTGATGCGATGCTGATCTGCACACGCGGCGATGCTTGCTGAAATCGGGACTCCCGGTCATTACATTCTCCAGGACCCCAACGAAGGCCGCACTCCACAAATGTCCTTCCCTGTCACTCCGTCAGATCCACAAGAGGGATTGCGCGCACAACAACGTACCTGAAGTTGCCATAAAGCGATTGGGAAATCATGAGACGCAGCTCCAAGCCGTCTTTCCGCGTTCCTGAAGTCGGGCTGTCCAGTCCCGCAACACCTGGCTATTGACGTCCATTCACCGCTTTGTTCCGCTTCTTTGATTGGAAACATGACACGGGCTTTGGAAGGCAGTGAAAGCCAGAGGAAAAGGAATTGTTCGTTGACAATAATTCGATGAATTTGTCTTGTTCCCCGTCACAATTCTTTGCGAGTTTTGTATATCTTCCTTTGTCGGAAGCACGTAATCCCGATCGTAATTCACGTTCATAACGCACGCAAACGCAAGCACACAGCTCGCAGCGACGGAAAGACTGATCTTTGACTCTTCAGGTGGTGGATCGAAAGAAGGCATTCCCTCGGCACCATTATTTCGTCCCGAAGGTCACAGCATAGCCACTGCGTTCATGACCTCCTCATAGCTGTGATTCGCGTCAGCGCTTCGTCCATCTGCTACGGAACCTCACATACGATTGAGTTGAGCCTTTCACTTCGTTGACCAGGTCCACTTGCAGCTCATGGTGTAGGCCGTGCCATGGCAGCTCTGAAGCTGTCACCTAATCTTTCTAATCGATCCGCTACGATAATCTCAAGCGTGTTCGGTTCACGCTGGGCCCACTACGTGAGTAGATCAACGTGGAAGCTGGATGTGTTTAGCGACGTTTTCGGTGCTGATGAATGGACTACCCACAAGGCGCGCGGGAGAAAGCGAACGTTTTTCCCAAAGTACTGAAACAAGCACCATATAACTGAGTTATCACGAGTGCCACCTTCATCCGCCTCAATTTTTCATTTCTCATCATCTCCAACGATTGGTATCGTGTATGCTTCTGACGGATTGAGCTATGGAGGTGTTGCCATGCAAGCTGTCTTTTCAAAGATTTCTCGTTCTCGCAAGCTTTCCTACCTCCTCAGACAGAGTGGGTGAGAAGTCACTCATTTTCGATTGATCTTGATCTGATGTATCTCCACCTTGCAAAGTCCCGATGCGAATGACTTCGATCACGTAGAGCACTGTCTCTGCTGTCGCGAACCGGGACCCTTCCCTCTGGAAGTCTTTCAGGTCCTATCTTTCTTTTCTCTCCCTCGCCTGGTTTACAGGTATGAAAGACAAAGTAACATATTGAGGGGCCGTGTATGTGGGATGAGACGGACGACATATTGTGGGATGAGTCAGAGTCGAGAGAAGCAGGCAGGACAGCGACTTCGGGTATGCTCAAGACAGGCGTTGGGCATCACTTGCTCGCTCGTGATGTCGTAGCAAACGATGCCTGGCTGGATAGCGCTCATCACGGTACTACTTTAGAAGGTCGCCATGTTGTGTCGTCGTGTCGAATCAAGGCGTCTCACCTGATCGCTTCAAAGAATCAACCGTACAGGTCCAAAGGCTGTTTGCATGATGCATGTGTCGAGATGAATGATGAATGACGGATGGAGAGTGGTGCTCAAGCGGAAATGAGGTCGGGAGAACTTTCCCCAAGTCACCAGAGTAGGTGCTTAGTCATTGCGAGCGCTTTGACTGACCGTGGCATTTCCGGTCACGGCTCTTCCATGGCAATGATCGTAACTGATGTTCCGATTTCGCTCACTCATCATCCACTCATCCATCAGTCGCAAAAGCTCTCGACCTTGTGAGCACAAAACTACTCCTGGTGGTTCTGGTAGTTGACGGACTATTGAGGAGTGGTGGGGTTGGACTCTCATGATTCAGGTGGAGAACACTACCTACGTCACGATGTGTGTAGAGAATGAACGGTGCTCATAATATATCATCCACGAGAGAAAAAGACAACACCATCGTGAATGACCTTGTGACCTGGGAAGAAAGGTCTTGTGGGAATGGAATCTACGACCGCTAGTCTGCGACCTCCACCAGAAACGATCCATTTCTAGTGATGTAGTACTACGCATCGTGAGTGAACCACGAACAGCATACTTGACGACGCTCATGCCAGTAGTGTGTGGGACAGCATGCACAGAACCACGCTCCAATGCGAGCTCGATGGATTGATTGAGGTTTGGTTGGAAATGAGCTGGTGTCCGGATCTGCTCTTTATCCCAGGCCTAACTCCGATTTCGTTGTCTTCCTAATGAAGTCGCTATATTCGTGCCTCGTGAGCAATAGTTTTGGAGGGATTCCGATGTTCGTGGTGACCTTCGCGTTGTAAACCCGGTCACCGTCGCTCAGACGTTGCTGGATGACCATTTGACAAAGATACACGGGGTCACTGTGGTCACTGTTCTGAGAAAGTAATCAGATGCGGCGGATGAATATTTGTTTGGACCATGTCGGAGACTTCAGGTTTTCGAGATCGAGACTCCGTCGTGTTGAGCATCCATGCGCCGCGTGGCTAGTCGGAACATTTCTGCTCGATCTGCTTAATCCGCTCAATCTCGTGTATGCTCATGCGTCGTCCAGACTGGTGCCGTTATGTATCCGCTTCAGCACGGAAGCCTGCTTGTGGAGCTTGCAAGGCGCGCCGGTGCAGGTCACTGGTCTGGGCGACTGTTCGATTGTGAGTGTCGCCCAATTCTTCGCTGCCGCAAACCGCCGCGAATGCTGCTTCGATTCACGGTGATACGTGATGATGCCGTTGGCCTATGCCCCACCCTGGACGGTGATGCCCTCATACCCGGCGCAGCGCCTTGTGCGACACATGTAAACACTATGTAATGACGTCATCAAATGCATGCATCGGTTTCGGCCAGGCTGCGGTGCCCGGCATCGCGACGATGTCGTCCTGATAACATTCATTCCAACGATTCGGGCGACTTCAACAGTCGTAGACAAATCAAATGATGCTACAAGGCTTGGTACAGGTACTTGTACACTTGTGGCCCGACATCATCATGCCTATCTAATTGGCGCGGATCTGTTCCAGCACGATACCGGATGAAGCCCATCTGTGTAGAGCCGCTGCTAGCGCGTCCACAATCTACATTCACGCCTTCACAAGAATCTGATGAGTCCTTCAGTGGTCAGCAAATACGAATCCTAGCACATCGTTAAACAAGGTGAGCATCGCACAACTGCCGCCTTTTCACATGCTGCGTACTTCGGTGGAGCTGATCAATCGGACGACATGTGCGAACGATTTTACCCGAGTGTAGACGAGGGCAGACAGAGGCAAGGGCAGGGCCAGGTGTATGTGCATGAGCTATGAGCATGTGCATGTACAGTGCCTGGATGATAATGTCAGTGCGTGCTCCTGCATGCCTTGACCTGTTCGCAGGGAGCTCGGCGCTGTTGGCGAAGCCAGCGGAGATGCACACCGCTGGCGAACGTGACCATGCCAACCCAGTAACAGGTCTGTCACACGTCATTCGAAGCCCTGCCCAATGCGCAAACGGCGGAAGCGATACCTTACATCCGATCGCAGCGACTGGTGGGACATGTTCATCGTTTGGCCAAAAAGGACGATTACGGACGTTCCGACGAGTGTTCTGCATTAATCCGTACCGCTGCTGGGGAATTTCCAGTGGAGTAGGGTTCGATGCCGGTGACCCAGTGCACCAGCTCAAGGAGAATGGACGAATCTACAGCAGATGAACCTTGAGACGGAGATATTCGTCCGGAGCGAATGCCGTCACGGATCATTCAGGCAAGTACTGGTACACAATTCATGCCGTTGTCATCAATACGCTCGTTTTCACCACGATACAGGCCAGGTTTTCCGCACGTGGAGTGGTGTCGAACGGACGGACCTTCGGTCGGACATACGTGAAACGCACAGTGGCGTTGCCTCAATTCAACGGCAAGACATGTTTGAGCACGATTGATCCGCATTGAGTACGCTCCCATTCATGCAGTCTGTTCGCCCCCTCCCAGACCTCATTTCTAGTC
>JAUJYN010000067.1:132179-173178 GCA_030737835.1 Acorus gramineus | reverse complement strand
TTCTATTATATTAAATTGTTCTCCATTTTTATTTGATATTAAAGTTTTGTTATATGAAAACTTACTGAATAATATGTTATATATAGAAGAATGATCTTTAATGTGTACAGTTCTAGAATAGAATCCTGTTAATGTTAATATTAAGGCACTAACTATAAATATAAATATATTGAAAGATTGAGTAAATAATGTTACATTAAATAATCCTCCGTATATACCTATACCTGTATCTAGTCCTCTAATGTGTAAATTATTGTATGCTATAAAACTTACAATTAATAAACTTATTATAACTAATCTTGAGTATAATATTGATTTTTCTCGTCTTTTAGTGACGGCATTTGAAAGTATAAGACCTAATAATAAAGATATTAACACATTTATGAAATAATAATAAAAATTAAATTATGTATAGTAAATTATTCCGGAATGGTTCGAACATTCAATACTAAATACCAAAAATTTATGACTTACCGATTAGTCTACGGAATATATAATTTATAATAAATAAGGTAAATCCGACTTGAACGGATAAGATTTCTAATCCAATAGTCCTAAACTATTTATGTCTACCAATTCCATCATTACCTTTTTTTATGCTCAAGATAAGATTTGAACTTACAACCTAAACATCTTCAGAGTTCCGCTCGACCAGGTTGAGCTTCTTGAGCTTTAATGGAGAAATTAGGACTCGATCCTAAAATAACGATATGCAAAATCGCAGTTTTACCAATTAAACTATATCCCCTTTAATATAATACTATTACAATATTGTTGATATTTAAAACTATAATAAACGTTACCATTATAACTTATATTTATAATACAATGACAATATAACCTCACTGGGATTTGAACCCAGGCTGTAACAGTGAAAAAGTTATGACTTAACCAAACTTGTCGATGAGGTCTTTTTTTTTATACATTAAATATTAATGAAGAGACAGAGTAATGTAATCCATCTAGTACTGGAGCAGGGTATATACCTAACACAACAGTAAATAATACTAATACAAATAAGATAGAAAATTCACGTTTATTAACATCAGGTATGCTAAACTTAAAGAATTTAGAGAATGATCCTGCAAATGCTATTCTATTAAACATATACATAGTATAAGCAGCACTGAATACTATAGAAGAACTAGCAAATATACCTAATAATGGTAATCTTTCAAATGTTCCGTATAAACTCATAAATTCACCTATGAAATTTAATGATAAAGGTGTACCAGCATTACCTAAACATAATATGAAGAATAATATAGAGAATATAGGCATTAATTGTGTAACTCCTCTATAGAATGTTATAAGTCTAGTAGATGATCTATCATATAATACACCTCCTGCACATATAAATAAACCACTAGAAACAAACCCGTGAGCTAAACCTAAAATTATACCTCCTTCTATACCTTGTATAGTATTACTGAATATACCTAATAAATATACTGCAGCATGAGACACTGAACTATAAGCTATTAACTCTTTAACGTCAATTGTTCTTAATGTACTGAAACTTGCATAGATTATAGTTACTACACCAATTACATAAATAATAGGAGTGAAATAGAAGTAAGCTTTAGGTAATATAGGTAATATTAATCTTAATATACCGTATAAACTTAATTTTAATACTATAGCAGCTAATATAATACTACCACCCAAAGGTGATTCAACGTGAGCTTTTAATAATCAAGTATTTAAGAATATAGTTGGAGTTTTAACAGCAAAGGCTATAAATATACCAACAAATAAGAATAGTTGTGTGTAGAAATTGAAATTAGTTTTATATAATGCATCAAAGTCAGTAGTACCCATTATAGATAACATAGTAAGTATAGATAATAACAAGAATAAAGATCCTAGTAAAGTATACAAGAATAAGTAGAAACTGGCTCTAACTCTATTACTTGATCCAAATAAACCAATTAATATAAATAAAGGAGGTAATATACTTTCAAAGAATATATAGAATAATAATATATCTAATACTAAGAATACTGCTAATAATAATGTTTCCAATAATAATATTATTATAACATATGATTTAACGTTTTCCGATATAGATGTTCAATTTGATAATAATGCTACAGGCATTATAAATGTAGTTAATAATACAAAGTATATAGAAATACCATCTACTCCTAAATAAAAATCAAAGTTATTTATGTTGTGGTATTCTTGTACAAATTGATATTGATTACTACTAAAATTAAATAAAGTAAATACTATAAATGATATAAAAAGGTTAACTACTGATGTAGATAAACCTATACTTTTAATCTGTTTTAGTGTAGATGAAGAGTTATCATTGTATGATATAGTTGTAATAATGAATATACCTATTAAAGGTACTAATAATAAAAGTACAAGTAACATGTTTGTTTTATAATAAATAAGCTTATTTACCTCTGATTATTATTTATTTGTTTGTATTGGATAAACAATATTTTAACATTACATTTATAAATGTATTAGTTGTATGTTTTTTTATTATTTTCTGTTGCTACTTATAGTTAATAAGGCAAATATAATAATTATTAATAAGTTATTATCAATGAAGTTTATATATGGAACTAACATGTAGAATGTTAATCCTACTAATATATATAAGGCATAAGATGTTATAACTCCTGTATCTAAACTAGATATTCTACTACTTAAGAATATTAATCCTTTTTCTAGACCATAAGGACCTACTAATTCTATAGAACCTTTATCTATAACTTTGGTTGTTTGTCCTCCTAATTTTAATACTAAATTTGTAATATATTTGTTATAGAATAACTCTATTAAGAAACGTTGGTTAAAGAAACCAAATATATTGTATCCTAATCTAGAGAATTTGAAATGTATTAATAATTTAGGAATAAATTCAGACATAATTATAGCTATAGCACTTAATGATAAAGTAAATATTAATGGTAATATTTTAAATAAAGTAGGTACGGCAAATTCTGTATCTAACATTATTTCGTGAGAAGGATGTATAAATATACTGTTATCTGCAAAGAAGTCAGATCCTAATCCTATAAACATATCTTTAGTAACGTAACCAAAGAATATAGAGAATACTGCTAATATCATTAAAGGTGTACTCATAAATATATCACCTTCGTGAGCGTGTTTATAGTTAGTTAAAGGTCCGTTAGGATTAGTTAAGAAAGTTAAGTACAATACTTTAACTGAATACAATGTAGTAAACATTGCACCTACTGTGGCTATGAAGTATACTGCTACACTAGAGAAGAAGAATTGACCATAAGCAGATTCTAAAATAAAATCTTTAGAATAGAAACCTGTCATGAAAGGGAATGCTACTAAACTAAGTGAAGCTATTAACATAACTGAATAAGTTAAAGGTAAGAAAGCTCTTAAACCTCCATATTTTCTAAAATCTTGATTATCTGACACAGCGTGTATTACTGCACCAGCTCCTAAGAATAATAATGCTTTATAGAATGCGTGATTAACTAAGTGGAATAAAGCAATGTTATAAGATGATAATCCTATAGCTATAACCATCATACCTAATTGACTCATAGTTGAGTACGCAATAACCTTTTTAATATCCTGTTGGAACAAACCAATAAGAGAACTAAATACAGTAGTAATGGCACCCACTCATAAACATATTAATAATACAGTGTTACTATATTCTATTAATGGAGAACTACGCATTAATAAGTACACACCTGCTGTAACCATAGTAGCAGCATGTATTAAAGCAGAAACAGGTGTAGGACCTTCCATCGCCATAGGTAATCATATATGAAGTCCAACTTGTGAACTTTTAGCCATCGCACCTATTAATAAACATATACCTATTAAAGTTATTAGGTTATCGTTTAATAAAGGAGCTATAGAGAATACAGTAGCGTAATCTATGTTACCGAATGATCATAATATAGCAAACATTCCTATAGTAAGGAAGCAATCTCCAACTCTATTTGTTAAAAAAGCAGATAAAGAGCACTTTGATTTGCTGCTATTCTAGTAAATCAGAAACTAACTAGTAAATATGAACACACACCTACTCCTTCTCATCCTACAAACATTAATAAGTAGTTATTAGATGTAACAAGAATTATCATCATAAAAGTAAATAAACTTAAATAACTAAAAAATCTCTGGTTGTGAGGATCGTGACTCATATATCCTATTGAATATACATGTACTAAAGATGAAACTATTAATACAGGTATTAACATAGATACTGTTAATGAATCAAAAGTGAAACCTCATGATATATTTAGTGATTCAGAATCAATTCATCTAAATAATTTAATATAAACAGGTATATTGTTTATACCTACTTCAAAGAAAGCTACAATAGCCAATATAGTTGTTAATATTACAGATGAACATGTAATAAATTGAGCTCCTTGTACTCCTATTTTTCTACCGAAAAATCCTGAGGAGATAGAACCTAGTAAAGGTAAAAATATTATAGTTAAATACATTATTTATTCTCTATTGCAATACTTCCTCTTAATCTGTAAAATGCAACAAGTATACCTAGTCCTATAGCTGATTCTGCACCAGCTATTGCTATTATATATATAGCATATATTTGTCCTAGTATATCATCAAAATTAAGTGAACTAATTAAAATTAAAAATGTAATAGCTAATAACATTATTTCTATTGATATAAGCATCAATATTATATTTTTTCTGTTTAAAACGAATCCTAAGATTCCTATTAAGAATAAAATAAGAGATAAATTCATAATGATAGTTTAATAAGTAGGTTAATTTATATAATATATTTAGCCAGAGGAGAAATTCGAATTCCCATTCTTAATGCATGAAATTAATGTTCTAACCTATTGAACTACTCGGGCGTATTATACATATTTATAAAAAAGTTAGCTTTGGGTGTATATTCTGACTTGAACAGAAAACTTACTGTGCCACATACAGTTGTTCTACCTATTGAACTATATACACCATTTACATATAATATGTAAATACCTCTTATATAAGAGATAATGTGTTTTTTTTTATTATGAACCTCAGTAATAAACAGCTAAGAAAAGGAATAATCATACAACATCAACGAAGTGTCAGTAAAGTATACTTGCTTCAAATCCTAAGTGATGGTTTTCAGTTAAGTGGTATGCTAATAAACGTCAGAAACCAACAGCTATAAAGATTGTACCGACTATAACATGTATTCCGTGGAAACCTGTTCCAAAGTAGAAACATGATCCGAAAGCTCCATCTGATAAAGTGAATGAAGAAACTGAGTACTCAACACCTTGGAAACCTGTAAATATTATAGCTAATATTATAGTGAATAACGCTCCGTATAAAGCACCGTTTCTATTTCCTTGTATTAAACTGTGATGTGAGTAAGTAACTGTAACACCAGATGCTAATAATAACACTGTGTTAAGTAATGGTAATTCAAAAGCATTTATTGCTTCTATACCTAAAGGAGGTCATTGTGCTCCTAATTCAACAGTAGGAGATAAAGCACTATGAAAGTAAGCTCAGAATATAGCTAAAAAGAAGAAAGCTTCTGATATTATAAACATAGCTACTCCCATGTTTAAACCTTTTTGTACAGCAAGAGTGTGGTTACCTATGTATGTACCTTCTGATACTACATCTCTGAATCAGAAAAACATACTTGCTATAAGTAATACTAAAGCACAAGGTAATCAGTAACCTGCTGAAGAGAATCCGTGCATAGTAGATACAGTAGAAGTAGTTAAAGTAAGTAAACTTACACAAGTGAATAAAGGTCAAGGTGAAGGTGATACTAAGTGGAAGGGATGTCCCTGAAATGCACTTCTATTTAAATTTGACATAAGTTTTTAATTATATATGTATATGTATCTATGTAAAATATAAACGATTATCATAAGCTTGTAAAAACCAAAGTTAATAATATTTAATAACTAAAGTCAGAGAATATCCGATTCGAACGGATGTGGTCTACTAAACCAAATAAATTTCAAGTTTATCGCTATAAACCACTCAGCCAATTCTCTTTTAATTAAGAAATAAGCGAGTTGAACACTTAACCTACCGTGTGTAAAACGGTTGCTCTACCAATTGAGCTAATTTCTCTTTAATTCTTTTTTTTTTTTATTAATATACTAATAGATTTTTAAATTAAAGAATTATTGTTCTTGTAATCATGATAAGAATTTCTCTAATGAAACAGATTCTATAACTATAGGCATTGAACTATGTAATATACCACATATTTCTGAACATTGTCCAAAGAATGAACCTTCTCTATTTATAAGAACAGATATTTGATTTAATCTTCCTGGGTAAGCGTCACATTTAAGACCTAAAGCAGGACATGCATATGAGTGTATAACATCTCCAGATGATACTATAAATCTAGTGTGAGTAAGTTCTGGTAATATAACTCTGTTATCTACTTCTAACATTCTTAATCCACCTTCTTCTAAATCTGATTCAGGTACTAAGTATGAATCGAATTCTAATTCTTCGTTATCATCGTTAAGGAAATCAGGGTATTGGTAACTTCAGTATCATTGGTGACCTTCAACAAAAACTGTTAAAGATGGATCTGTAACTTCATCCATTAAATATAATAATTTAAATGATGGGAATGCTATTAATATAAGTATTATAGCAGGTGTTATTGTTCAGATTAATTCTATAAGTGTACCGTGGTTAAGGTATTTGTTACTTATAGGTGATTTAGTACTTATGTAGTTTCTTATTATAGAAACCATTATTCATGCTACACCAAATAATATTATTACTAAGTAAAACATAATATTATCATGTAATTCTACTAATGCTTCCATTTGTGGACTAGCACTATCTTGGAAGTATAAACCTCATGGTCTAGGTGCATCACACAAGTTAATTAAATTGTTAAAGATATTCATTGTATATAATTAATATAATTCATACTAGTTATAACTTTTCACTAGGAAAAATCATTTGTTATAGTAAATTCCAATTTGTGATAATCTTAAATATATTATATTTATACATATATTGTGCAAGAGCACTCAGACTTGAACTGAGAAACTAAAGTTTGAAGCTTTATATTTTGCCAATTAAACTATACTCTTAATAATACTATACGGAAAAGAGATGATTCGAACATCCAGGTGCAAAACACAATATTTAGCAAATATCTTGCCCTACCTATGGCGACTTTTCCTACAAACATATCAATACGGGTCAAGTCGGCAACGATCCGACATCTACTTTCTCGACAAGAAAGTCCTTTACCAATTAAGTTACTAACCCTTTTTTTTTTAATTATCTGTTAGAATTTATATCTACTAAACTATTCTCTATGTAACTTACTACAGGTACAATTATTAAGAAATGTGAGAAGTATAAGACAGTACTTATTTGTCCAAATTCTATAAATGGTGACTCTACGTGTTTGGCTCCTAATTGCATTAATATTAAGAAATTAGCTATAAAGATGTAGAAGAATATTTTACTTAAAGGTCTGAATTGTAATCCTCTACTTCTACCTAAATCTGCGAAAGGCATAGTTAATAATACTAATATAGCAGAGAACATAGCTATAACACCTAATAATTTGTTAGGTATTGATCTTAATATAGCATAGAATGGTAAAAGGTATCATTCTGGTACTATAGCAGGTGGTGTTTGCATTGGGTTAGCCATAATGTAATTATCACTATCACCTAATAAGTTAGGTTTAAAGAATACGAATATAGATAATACTACTATAAATAAGAATATAGTAACTAAATCTTTAAATATAAAGTAAGGAGCGAAAGGTAATCTATCGTAATTACCTGATATACCTAAAGGATTACCTGATCCTGCTCTATCATGTAATGCTATAAGGTGCATTAAAGCTAATGCAGCTAATACGAATGGTAAAACAAAGTGTAAAGCAAAGAATCTATTTAATGTTGCATTGTTAACAGAGAAACCTCCTCATATGAATTCAACTATATCTTGTCCTACTCAAGGTATAGCACTCATTAAGTTAGTAATAACTGTAGCTCCTCATAATGACATTTGACCGTAAGGTAAAACGTATCCTAAAAAAGCTGTAGCCATCATTAATATAAATATAACTGTACCTATTGTTCATACTAAAGTTCTAGGTGCTTTGTATGATCCGTAGTATAATCCTCTACCTATGTGTAGGTATACTAAGAAGAAGAAAGCTGAAGCTGTATTTGAATGTAAGTAACGTATTAATCATCCGTTATTTACATCTCTCATAATGTGCTCTACTGAGTTAAATGCTTCTAATACACTAGGGTTATAGTGCATTGCTAAAGTAACACCTGTTATTATTTGTATAATTAAACAGAAGGCTAATAAAGAACCAAAGTTTCATAAGTAACTTAAGTTAGATGGTTGAGGTGAATCAACTAAGTAACCGTTAACTAAACTAAGTAAGGGGTGATTTTTTCAAATTCTCATTTATATAAATTTATATATTAAATTAACTTATTATTTTATCTTTTTTAACTTATTTAAATATTTAATATTGATAATATAAATATTATCTTACGTGTGCGGATAAAAGAGTTGAACTTCTATTTCTTGGGCATGAGCCAAGTGTGCTTCCAGTTACACCAATCCGCATTATCACTATTCTTTTTTTATAACTAGCCCTGTACAAGTATTGCACTTGTTTCTACCGATTACAAAACGGTAACATTACTTTTATGCTAACCGGGCTTTAATTATAATATTGGATATAAATAAGATGATTCCTGTATTTATAAATAATACTAAAATAATACTTAACTAATTATATTTTCATAAAGGTTATATAACCTATATTTTCTGTTATTCATATATACTTTTGTATATTAATTATTATAAGCGTCATACTTTCCTATTATATAATATATATCACAATTTTTATATTGAATTTAAATTAATGTAATTCTAGAGCATCTTTAATGTATGAACATGATAAAACTACAAAAACTTGAGCTTGTATAAATGCTATAGCAAATTCTAAACCAGAGAATGCTATTATAAATGCTAGAGGGAATAATCCTAATACAAAGAATATAATTCCAGAAGTCATTATGTTGTAAGTGAAACCACTAAGTATACTTAAAAGCATGTGACCTGATAATATATTAGCTGCTAATCTTAAACCTAAAGATACATTTCTAGCTAAGTATGATATAAATTCTATCAATACTAATAAAGGTACTAATCCTAAAGGACAACCAGAAGGAACGAATAAAGAAAAGAATTTAAATCCGTGTTTGTTTAAACCTAATATTGTAGCACCTAAAACTATTGTGAAACTTAATGAGAAAGTTAACACAAAGTGACTAGTTGAGGCAAAACTGTAAGGTACCATACCTATTAAATTATTCACTAATATGAATAAGAATAATACGTACATTAAAGGGAAGTAAACTTGACCGTTCTTTTCGTTAATTTGACCTATAACTATACCGTGTACAGTAGCGTATATAGATTCTTGTGATATTGATCATGCGTTAGGTACTAATCTATCGTTATTGTTAGATAATACACCTATCATGAATACTAGGTATCCACCTATTGTTAAGTATAATCCTATGTTAGTTAAAGATAAAGATAAGTTACCTAATATAGGAGCATCTAGACTTAGTAAGTTTCTTATTTCAAATTGATCTAATGGACTTGTTATGTTTATAAAATGTCTCATAATATAATAATAAAATTCTATTTATTTAAAGGTATATAAGTACATAATTCATATTTAAATATATGAATTATTATATATTTATAATTTACTTATAAATACACGTGTAGCAAATAAACGTACAAATCTAGGTAATATATATTTAGAGAAAACATATATTAATACAACTAAGATTGTAAATGCAAACACTACTTCATTAACAAAGAAAAATGGTACTAATTGAGGCATGTTATGTTTATTATTTAAATTGTTAATAAATTTAGTATAACACAAAATAATAAAATTTAGAGATTTTAAGGTGATTAAAATGATTTAATAGAGTTAACAATGTAATATATGATAAGTATAATATTTAGTATTTAATAAAATTAGTACTTTATACCTGAAAATTTTAAAATTCTTTAAGTTAAAGCCTATACAATTATAAAAATATAATTCGTAATAATGTATTACGTATATTTAAGAGTATCTTAAGGTAAACTTCGTACCTATATGCATTCAGCACTTATTTTTCACTAACATAGCTTTTCTGCCGTGCCTGTGTCTAATTAAATTACTGTCAGTTAAAATAATATAGCAAAATATAAATTAATAATTGGTGGTATAAAAATTAAGATAATACTAGGGTATTATTAACGAGCTATAATAACTCATCTCCCCCTTTGACACACCGACAACAAACAACAGATAAACCAGAGGTTAATATACCCAACTCCTTTCGTACGAAGGGGCTATCCTTATTTTACTCTAATTACTTCTAGAAGATAGAAACCATACTGTCTCACGACGTATTTAACCCAGCTCGTGTAGCTCTTTAATCGACGAACAGTCGAACCCTTCATGATTCCTACATTCATGTGGATGAGCTAAGCCGACATCGAGGTGCCAAACTGCGCACTCAATTTGTACTCTCTGGCGCAATTAGCCTGTTATCCCTAGCGTAGCTTTTTCAAAAATCCAAGACCTTTCCTTTATGCATCTTGTGATCATATGCCCCGCTTACGCGACTGATAGACGTGTAAGTCAGACAGTAAAGCAAGATTAAGCCATTAAACTTTAATATCTAATTTAAATGTCATTTATAATAAACAACTTAAGATATTATTAATTAATAATTAATATCTTATTAGAATCTATTTTCCATATAGTGAAAATCTTACTTTCTTAAAAAAATCAATCTAACTTAATAGAAATATAATCGGATAGATTAAAACTAATCTATAACAAATTAATATAAAATGAATAATATCAAATATAACTTTATATATTTGAATATTATACAAGTTAACTAGTATGAACTAGTCAATTACAAAATTAAATTTGGATACACCCAGTTACTTTTTATGGGATCTGTGCCCCGCATAAACTATCCACTAGCAAATGTCTCTTAAATATCAATAATTATATACTCGAGAAAAGTATATTAGATAATATCTTTTAAGATAAGTGAAAATGTCCCATAATATAGTAATAATCATTGTATTACTACAATGAAGGTAATATAAATATTACTTGTTTCACTATACTATTTCTCATTGTATTTATATAAATACAACAGTTACATTTCTTTAATATGATAAACTAAATAAAGGTGTTTCAATTTTATCTAATAGATTACCTTTTACACTAAAAAACGTTATATCATACTCAATAACTAGCAACAGTAAAGCTGCATAGGGTCTTCTCGTCTAACTAGAAGAAAACTGTATCTGCACAGTTATTCCAATTTCACTGAGACAATCATAGAGACAGCTGTTGTATCGTTAAATCATTCATGCAAGACCGCATTTAACGGCCAGGGTATTCCGCTACCTTAGGACCCTCATCGTTAAGGCCGCCATTGATTGGGGGTTCCTTCACAACCTAACCAGTATTATCTGACTAAGAAAATCCGTTAACCAGCCAACATTGGGCAGAAATCACACTCAATACTTTAATTTATCATCTTATGCAAAGTGCTTTGTTTTAATTAAACAGTCGTACAACACCATTTTATGTCTCCTATTATTATTAGTAATGGCACACCTTATCCCTAAGTTACGGTGTCAATTTGCCGAGTTCCTTTATGATTGTTATCTCAAACGCCTTTGTATTCTCTACTTGCTCACTTGGGGTAGAATCTAGGTACGGTTAGTTTATTTTTCCAGAACATTTTTGCTTGTGTTATTAAATTACCATAAAATAGAATTTTACTGTTAAAAACAAAGGTAATGATCTCAAAGAAGATCTTAAGTTTTAATAACAAATGTTAGTCTTTGATTAAATTTCCCATCGTTTAATCCTTTAGGTCAGATCAATAAACTTAGGGGCCGTTACTTAAATTGATTCCATAAGCTTAAGGCGAGGGGTTATCCCTTTTTCGTTACTCATGTCAGCATTCTTTCTTGGGATTGTTAGGGATTCTATCTTACATAGAATCAACGATCAATTAAATTTGATAAATTCAATATTATTAACATTACCCAATATTCCGCTACCCCATAAATATATCATTGTAATCAATATTTATGGACAAGGTTTCGGTATGTTGTTTAGATCCGTTAAATTTTCGGTGCCTTTAACTAGACATCTTAAAGATGTACTTTATAAATCAGTGCTCTGTTACGAGGTCTTTAAAAAATGGCCGCTTCTAAGCCTATTTCCTGATTGTATTTGAAAAAAACTTCCTTATTTTCACTTAACAACAATTTTGGAACCTTCAACTCTTGTTCTGGGCTGTTTCCCTTTAGACATACAACCTTATCGTACTATGTCCGACAGTTTAATATTCATCATTGCCATTCCGAGAGCAAATCCTCACTGATAAGATTTTCACAATCCCCCAATGTATATAAATTAATACTAATTTATCTGAGATCACAATTCTGTACCTACAATGATGTTAATTAAATTACCTACTTATATAGGTTTCGCGGAAAACCAGCTATCTAGGTCAGATTTGTCTTTCACTATACTTACCACAATTCATCAGATATCTTTACAACGATAACCTGTTCGGACTTTTATAATCCTGATCATGGTAAGATCACTAGGCTTCGGGTCTAATGCTAGATACTAATTCATTATTTAATAATTGGTTTATCTAAGACGTAAGAAAGTTATTAAATATTTAATATTTAGTGTACTTATTTTATCTTGCATCTAACATTAACTTGCTGACCCATTATGCAAAAGGTACGCTCTTGCTTTTTTTAGCTTAAGCTGCTTATAAAATTACTATTTCAATCTATTCCCTCACGGTACTTCTTCACTAGCGCTTAACGTATCATATTGAGTCTTAGAGAAAGGTTTCCCTATATTCAAACAGATTTATATCCGTTTTACTTTAAAGACTTATATTATAATGTAATAATTACATTACAATCTTCTATAGTGATGCTTAATCAGCTATAGAATCTCATTTGATTTATATTCCTGAAGCTAATAAGATATTTCAATTCACTTCGTTTAATTATCGGGTTTCCCCTAGGAGCACTATATTCCGGATAATTCCTAATATATGTATCTCTCCCTGATACGTAGCCATATATCCATAATAATTTCTTTATATACTTAACATCTTGCCATAGGCAAGATGAAATATTATATTACATATCGTTTATATTACTAATATTGTTAAACAACTATCGGATTATTATGATTCGAACATAACTATTCCTCAACCCAAATGAGGCACCTAACCAACCTGGTTCTAATCCGTTAATATACTAGTTTTATACGGCTAATCGAATTCGAATCGATACACTTCGTTTGGAAGACGAACGGTCTACCATTAACCTATAGCCGTCATTATTATTACTAGTAAGTTTTTACATTAAATATATAAATATAAGAGCTATGAGATTTGAACTCATATTACAATGATTAAAAGTCATATACTTTACCATTAAGTTAAGCTCTCCCTCTATTAATTTCCACCTAAGACTCGAACTTAGATCTAGATATTAGAAGTATCCTGCTCTACCATTAAGCTAGTAGAAATTTAAATTTTAATGTAATAGAGGTACGGAGGAATCGAACCCCTTATATTCGATCTGCAATCAAACTGTAAACCTTTTACTACATACCTCTTCAATAGTGTGTACAAGAGTCGAACTTGTAACAATTGTGTCCGTAGCACAACACTCTAACCATTGAGTTAACACACTTTAACTTTATAAATATTAAAAGAGCCCTTAATATGAATTGAACATATATCAGAATATTAACAGTATCCTGCTCTACCGTTGAGCTATAAAGGCCATACTCAGTATATTGATTAGGAAGAAAAGGAATCGAACCTTCGATAGCCTTAGCTATTGAGTTTACAGCTCAACCCGTCATACCAACAAACGGGACCTTCCTTTTGCGCTCTATTTATAAATAATAGTTGTAGTTTTTTTTTATTTTTTTCTAATGTTTAATCGTCCCGTGCAATTTCCACTACACGAACCATATTTCGACTTAACACTAATCAGAGCTATGCATACGAAAATTCATGAAAAAGTGATATGTTAATTATTATCAATATATCTACTTTAGCAAAGAACCAAACTTATTGCATTTAATCCTTTTAGCGCCTGACGAGTGGTTAGTACCTATCCGAGATTAGATCCACCGTAATATAATAACTTACGATTACTAGTAATTCCTTGTTCATGCAATCGAGTTTCAGATTACAATCCCTATTATATTATAATTTATAGATTAGCTTATATTCGCATATTTGCTTCTATTTGTTTATACATATGTGGCACGTCTATAGCCCACAATATTAGGGTCATGATGACTTGTCTTAATCCCTGCTAATACAACCAAAATTTGGTTAATATCTTTATTTCTAATAAAGATGAGGTTTACGTTAATTTAATGAATCTAACCATAGTCTCACGACATTAACTGAAGACAGCCGTGCAACACCTGTGCAATAAATTAATAAAAGACTTATTTCTTTTATTTTTACTATAATATATTTAAAGCATTCAAATTGTGGTAAGGTTATTCGAGGGTCATCGAATTAAATAACATACTTCACTACTGGTTTCGGAAACGGTCTAATGGTTTCAGTTTCTGCGTTGCCACATTACTCTTGAGGTGGAATGCTTACACTTTTATTTATACACTAATTATTTAATATATAACATTCATCATTTTCTGCCTGGACTACTAGGGTATCTAATCCTATTCGCTCCCCAAGCCTTCGTCCTTTAACGTCAGTTTATACATAGAGGGCTGCTTTCGCCATTACACATCTCATAAGTATGACTGTATTTCATCACTACTCCTATGATTCTTATATTTACCTCTTACATTAAACTCTAGTATATTTGTACCTTATATGCATATACATATAATTAATAAATGGCTTAATATACCGTCTAAGTACCCTTTAAACCTAATAAATATGAATAACGCTGTCTTCCTTGTATTGCCGCGACTGCTGGCACAAGACTTGGTCAAGACTTATAAATAGAAGTTTGTCATTATCAATTATCTATTTAGAACTTTATCCGACATAGTCGATTCGTATATTATATAATATACATTCATTCTACCAAATTGCTGGTTCAGCCGTTAGGCCATTGACCAATATTCCTCACTGCTGTACTGTACGTATTGGGGTTTTTTCAGACCCAATGTGATCAATTAACCTTTCAGTTTTGATTAAAAGTATAAGCTAATTAAACCATTACTTTAATTACTACCTACTTTAAATATCGTTATCATCTTAAAGCAAGACGTTATTATATACACGTCTCTTTATTATAAATACAATGTTTTTATATTTATTCCTTTATAAGAAATTATATTATTTCTTACTTCAAGGTAGAAAGATATTATTTACTCACCTTTACACCATATTACCATTTTAACTATACAATTGTTGTAATAAGTAATATTAATTAGCATGTGTCAAGCATTTGGTCAGCGTTCAATCAGAGCCACCATCAAACTCATATAAATATTTGTATGTTATGTTTTACATAACAATATATTACTATTATTATTTAATAATAATGTGGTTAATTAACCGACAATTATTTATAACTACATATTATTTGTAATTCCTCGATGACTTGAACATCGAACATACCCTTATCAAAAGTACACTTTACCGGTTAAGCTAAGGAATTTTTATATAATAATATATATTACTATATAATTTAGTTTTTTTTTGTTTAACTTTGTAAAGGTAAACTTGCGAAAGCGTGAGGTTTAGGTGGACTATTTAAACATCATTCTATACTACTGTACGCTCTGTTTAATAAGTGTTGTAAGTAATCTGTATAAAATTGAGGTGTAGCTCATGGGTATCTTGATACACTTTTACCTTCAACTAATTGGTTGTATAGTATATTTAAGAATAATCATGTAGCAACTACTGATATAATAGATCCAAAACTACTTACTAAGTTTCAACCTGCAAATGCATCAGGGTAATCACTTATTCTTCTAGGCATTCCTTGTAATCCTAAGAAATGTTGAGGGAAGAATGTAACATTAACTCCTATAAACATTATTCAGAAATGAACTTTACCTAACATAATGTTATAATCTAAACCTAAGATTTTAGGTATTCAGAAGTATCATGCACTAAATAATGCAAATACAGCACCCATACTTAAAACGTAATGGAAGTGAGCAACTACATAGTAAGTATCGTGGAATGCTATATCTAAAGAAGCGTTAGCTAATATAACTCCACTTAACCCACCTACAGTGAACATAAACACAAATCCTAATGCAAATAACATTGAAGGAGTTAAGTGTAAAGAACCACCGTAACAAGTAGCTAATCAACTGAATATTTTAATACCTGTAGGAACTGCTATTATTAAAGTTGCAGCTGTAAAGTATGCTCTAGTATCAACATCTAGACCAACACTATACATGTGATGACTTCAAACAACGAAACCTAATACACCAATTGACATCATAGCGTAAACCATACCTAAGTAACCGAAAACACTTTTGTTAGAACTAGCTGATATAACTGTACTAATAATACCAAAACCTGGTATAATTAATATGTAAACTTCAGGGTGTCCGAAGAATCAGAATAAGTGTTGGTATAGTATAGGGTCTCCTCCTCCAGCTACTTCAAAGAATGAAGTATTGAAGTTTCTATCTGTTAACACCATTGTAATAGCTCCTGCTAATACAGGTAATGATAATAATAATAACACAGCTGTTACTATTATTGCTCATCCAAATAAAGCTAATTTATGTAATCTTATACCTGGACTTCTCATATTTAATATTGTTGTAATAAAGTTCATAGCTCCTAATAAACTACTTATACCTGATAAGTGTAAAGCGAATATAGCTAAATCTACACTAGGTCCACTGTGACTTTGTATACCTGATAAAGGAGGGTATAGAGTTCATCCTGTACCTGCTCCATTCTCTATTGTACTAGCAAATATGAATAATATTAAGCTAGGTGGTAATAATCAGAAACTTATATTATTTAATCTAGGGAATGCCATATCAGGACCTCCTACTAATAAAGGTAATAAAAAGTTACCAAATCCACCAATCATTGCTGGCATAACCATAAAGAATATCATTAAAATAGCGTGAGCTGTTATTATACTGTTGTATAATTGGTTATCTGCTATGTATTGTACACCAGGACCTGATAATTCAAGTCTAATTAATACAGAAAAGGCTGTACCTAATAATCCTGAAAATAAAGCGAATATTAAGTATAAAGTACCTATATCTTTAGCATTACTTGATAAGAATCATCTTTCTGTTCACATAGATATATCTGATGTTAAACTTCTTGTTAATCTTGCGTTTTGATTAAAATTTGTAATTTTCCATGAAAGAATAAATATAGTAAATGAAAATTATTGTAGATAAATACAGTTTATATTACTTGTCTACATAAATTGTTAATTCATTTAGTATATATAATTAAATTAACATACTTATTATCCGAGAAACGACTTGAACGTTTACGATATTGTATCAATAAATCTTAAGTTTATCCTGTCTACCAATTCCAGCACTCGGACTTTAATATCTTTAAGGCTAGAGTGAGTTGAACACTCATCTGAACTATTATGAGCAGTTTGCTCTACCATTAAGCTATAGCCTTTTATGTATAATATATTTAATATTATACTTATATATTTTATTATTGATCTAGTCAATATCATCTTTAATTATCGTATTTACTTCAGTGTGTAAAAGATACCAGTTATTAAGCTACATATAATAATAAGAATGCCATCATTAAAGCGAATAAACCTGTCGCTTCAGCGAATGCAAATCCTAATATAGCGTATGAAAATAATTGTCCTCTAAGAGAAGGGTTTCTTGAAACTCCTAATATTAAGGCTCCAAATACCACACCTATACCAACACCTGCTCCTATTAAACCAGTTGTAGCTAATCCTGTACCTATAATTTTTGCTGCTTGTATCATTTATAATAATTTATATTTATATATAATTTGTTACATAATCTATAATATTTTGTTTAATTTGCTTACATATTGAAAACACTATTACATTTTTATAATTTTTCATGTTTTTTTTATTAACTTATTGTTTTATTGTTATAACAATAGCTCCAATCATGGCTAATAATAATATTATTGATGTTAATATTAATCATATAGGATATACTGTATATATAACACTACCTATACCTGTAATGTGAGAAGTTTCAGCTAACATACCATCTCAAATTTGAGATGTTACAAAAGATAAGTTATTGTTACTGTTGTAATAAACTAAGTTACTAAAAGTAGAACTAACATTATCATTTGTATCTGATAATATGTTGTAACTGTAAATATCTGCGTTTGCATTGCTAGGTAATACATTGTACAAAGTAATATTGAAGAATATTACTATTATTACAGCTAGTGGTATACTATTATTGTTATCAGTAACAAGTTCTGATATTCTAACATTAATTAACATTAATATGAATAAGAATAGTATTGAAACTGCTCCTACGTATACTAATAGGTATGATAAACCTATAAAGTTTATACCTAATACCATTAAGTATCCAGCTATATTAAGAAATAATCCTATTAAAAATAAAACAGATACTACAGGATTTTTACTTATAATAACTGAAACACCACATACTATAGATGCAACAGATATTATATTTAATATATCATAATACATTCCATTGGTAAAAGTTTCGTTTAAAATAAATAAACTTGACATATTGGTTATATTTTTATAATTTTCTCAATCTTTTTTAAAGAATTCCGAACGCTGTTATGAGAATGCGTATAAAGGTAATAATAATTTATAATAGATTTATATTACTTGGTATTATTTCGAAACTGTAAACAATACAAGGTACAAGTACTATGAAAGCTATAACTATAGGTAATAATATTGTTCAAGAAAATGACATTAATTGATCAAAACGTATTCTAGGGAAAGATGCTCTAACTCATATGAAAGTGAATATGAACATACAAGATTTTATACCTATTATAAGACCTGATATTAATCCTTCTAATAATGGGTTATTAAATAATTCAATGCTACCTGAGTAACCTACTAATTGTAATATATATAATATTATTGAATTATCAAATATATATCCACCCATAAATAATATAGTATTAAATATACATATAAGAACAATACTAGCATATTCTGCAAGGAAAAAGAATACAAATATAGCAGCAGCGTGTTCTGTCATAAAACCACTAACTAACTCTGATTCTGCTTCCGCTAAATCAAACGGAGCTCTATTTGTCTCTGCTACAGAACCTATAAAGAATATTATAAATATGGGTAATAGCGGTAATACAAATCATATTGGTCTTTGAGCTTCTATGTTAACAGTTAAGTTAAGACTACCTGATAATAATACAACTAATAGAATAGCTGAACTTAAAATTAATTCGTAACTAATTAATTGTGCTGTACTTCTAAGAGATCCTAAAAAAGCATATTTAGAATTGGCGGATCATCCTGCTAATAATATACCATATGTTGCAAGTGAAGAAACAGCTAACATATATAATATACCTAAATTAAAGTCTCATAGAGCTAAACCTGGACCGTAAGGTATAACTGCGTAACCTAATAAAGAGAATATAAGAGTTATCACGGGACCAAGGAAAAATAAAACTAAATTGGCTTGTGTAGGTGAAACATATTCTTTTAAGATTAATTTAAGAGCATCAGCAAAAGCTTGTAAAAGACCGTAATAACCTACTACATTAGGTCCTAATCTTCTCTGCATACTGGCCATCGTTTTTCTTTCTGCTACAGTAACAAAAGCTACAGTTAGTAACACAGGTACTACTACTAATAATACTTCAAGAATTGATATAAGAGTGGGTGTATATAACATTATAAAATTGTCTACAAATAAAGCTATAACTAAGATAAAATAATGATAAGTTATCAATAATAAATAGACTTTAAGTTTAATTATCATTATATGCTATATAAATTTATATAGATATATAGAATATTATTAGTTTTGTTTTTTGTTAGATTTGTGTTTAAATTAATTTCATATTTTTTTTTTGTATATGTTTAACTATAACTTAGTAAGTTTGTCTACTTTCTATAGATAGAGCATTCTTTCCTAACTCAAAAGCAAACCCTAGTGTAAGTACTAAGAAGAAGATTAACATTACAATTAATCCAAATATATTGTTTACGTAAGCACTCACTATATATGGATAAACTAATAATATTTCTAAATCAAATAGTAAGAATAAAAGAGCAAATATAAAGAAGGAAATACTGAATTCACTTCTATTTTGTCCCAGGAAAGAGTGGAATCCACATTCAAATGCACTATCTTTTTCTTCATAAGGGTTATGAGGAGCTAATAATAAATTTAGTCCAAGTAATATTAGAGCTAATATAGGAATAAATATAAAGAAGAATATTTGACTTGTCATTATGATTTTAATAATACTAAAGATAAAATACTTACTACATTAAATCATTCATCAGGAATATATATAAATAGTGATAATAATAGTGTTAATACAGATATTGTACTACTGAAAGAACTGTTAATAGAGATATTATCTGCTGAAAATTGTATTTCTTTGGTTCCTTTATTATTTGATAGATAACCTATTAAGTTAACATTTGATATAGCAGGGTTTAATTTATAGTTATGTTTAAAGAAAAACATTTGTTTAATTAAATTTAGGTAATAACCTGCACCTATTACACTAGTTAATATAGCAACTAATGTCATAAATACGTAACCTTCGTCTAAAGCAGCACTTAATATCATCTGTTTAGCGAAGAATCCTATGATAGGAGGTATTCCTACAAAGGAGAATAAAGTAATAGTTAAACTTATTGCTATAAATGGATTAACGTAGAAGTATCCTTTAATTTGGTTAACAAGCTGAACAGGTGAATTGTTAATTTCCACTAAATCTTCTTTGTTATTTTCGTCTTTATATACATATAAGTAGAATGTAAACCCTATACTTACTAATATTACAAAAGCATTTAAATTTGCCAATGTATACTGTAATATATAGAATATGTATGATTGTATAGATTCTGTATTATTAATTGAAAGAGCAAGTAATATAAATCCTACATGAGATATTGTACTGTATGCAAACAATCTTTTAATTCTAGATTGTGTAAGACCTAATACAGATCCTATTATTAAAGAAAATAGACTACTTAATATAAATATATCCTTTCAAGAAGAATCGAATAAACTATATTCTGTGTAGTATAATAATTCTAATAAGAATACAAATATGGATAACTTAGCTATTATAGCTACGTATGTAGTTACTATAGTAGGTATTCCATCGTATACATCAGGAGATCAGAAATGGAATGGAGCAGCACTTACCTTAAATAGTAAACCTACACACATTATAATTAATGAAAGATGTATATAATATGGTTGATATAAGTACATAATATTAGATGGATCTTTAATTTCACTTATACTATTTATTATATAAATATTATCTAAACTTGTTGTTCCTGAATTTGCATATAATAATGCAGATCCTAAAAGTATAAAACAAGAAGACATACCTCCTAATAAAAAGTAAGTTAATCCACTAGCTGTAGATGATTCTGAGTCTCTGTATAAAGTAGATAATATATATAAACCATAACTTTGTAATTCTATAGATAAGAAAACAGATACTAGATCACTTGTACTCATTAAGAATACTGCACCTGTAATAATAAAAACGATTATTAATGCATATTCTATTATATTAAATTGTTCTCCATTTTTATTTGATATTAAAGTTTTGTTATATGAAAACTTACTGAATAATATGTTATATATAGAAGAATGATCTTTAATGTGTACAGTTCTAGAATAGAATCCTGTTAATGTTAATATTAAGGCACTAACTATAAATATAAATATATTGAAAGATTGAGTAAATAATGTTACATTAAATAATCCTCCGTATATACCTATACCTGTATCTAGTCCTCTAATGTGTAAATTATTGTATGCTATAAAACTTACAATTAATAAACTTATTATAACTAATCTTGAGTATAATATTGATTTTTCTCGTCTTTTAGTGACGGCATTTGAAAGTATAAGACCTAATAATAAAGATATTAACACATTTATGAAATAATAATAAAAATTAAATTATGTATAGTAAATTATTCCGGAATGGTTCGAACATTCAATACTAAATACCAAAAATTTATGACTTACCGATTAGTCTACGGAATATATAATTTATAATAAATAAGGTAAATCCGACTTGAACGGATAAGATTTCTAATCCAATAGTCCTAAACTATTTATGTCTACCAATTCCATCATTACCTTTTTTTATGCTCAAGATAAGATTTGAACTTACAACCTAAACATCTTCAGAGTTCCGCTCGACCAGGTTGAGCTTCTTGAGCTTTAATGGAGAAATTAGGACTCGATCCTAAAATAACGATATGCAAAATCGCAGTTTTACCAATTAAACTATATCCCCTTTAATATAATACTATTACAATATTGTTGATATTTAAAACTATAATAAACGTTACCATTATAACTTATATTTATAATACAATGACAATATAACCTCACTGGGATTTGAACCCAGGCTGTAACAGTGAAAAAGTTATGACTTAACCAAACTTGTCGATGAGGTCTTTTTTTTTTATACATTAAATATTAATGAAGAGACAGAGTAATGTAATCCATCTAGTACTGGAGCAGGGTATATACCTAACACAACAGTAAATAATACTAATACAAATAAGATAGAAAATTCACGTTTATTAACATCAGGTATGCTAAACTTAAAGAATTTAGAGAATGATCCTGCAAATGCTATTCTATTAAACATATACATAGTATAAGCAGCACTGAATACTATAGAAGAACTAGCAAATATACCTAATAATGGTAATCTTTCAAATGTTCCGTATAAACTCATAAATTCACCTATGAAATTTAATGATAAAGGTGTACCAGCATTACCTAAACATAATATGAAGAATAATATAGAGAATATAGGCATTAATTGTGTAACTCCTCTATAGAATGTTATAAGTCTAGTAGATGATCTATCGTATAATATACCACCCGCACATATAAATAAACCAGAAGATACAAATCCATGAGCTAATCCTAAGACTATACCACCTTCTATACCTTGTATAGTATTACTGAATATACCTAATAAATATACTGCAGCATGAGACACTGAACTATAAGCTATTAACTCTTTAACGTCAATTGTTCTTAATGTACTGAAACTTGCATAGATTATAGTTACTACACCAATTACATAAATAATAGGAGTGAAATAGAAGTAAGCTTTAGGTAATATAGGTAATATTAATCTTAATATACCGTATAAACTTAATTTTAATACTATAGCAGCTAATATAATACTACCACCCAAAGGTGATTCAACGTGAGCTTTTAATAATCAAGTATTTAAGAATATAGTTGGAGTTTTAACAGCAAAGGCTATAAATATACCAACAAATAAGAATAGTTGTGTGTAGAAATTGAAATTAGTTTTATATAATGCATCAAAGTCAGTAGTACCCATTATAGATAACATAGTAAGTATAGATAATAACAAGAATAAAGATCCTAGTAAAGTATACAAGAATAAGTAGAAACTGGCTCTAACTCTATTACTTGATCCAAATAAACCAATTAATATAAATAAAGGAGGTAATATACTTTCAAAGAATATATAGAATAATAATATATCTAATACTAAGAATACTGCTAATAATAATGTTTCCAATAATAATATTATTATAACATATGATTTAACGTTTTCCGATATAGATGTTCAATTTGATAATAATGCTACAGGCATTATAAATGTAGTTAATAATACAAAGTATATAGAAATACCATCTACTCCTAAATAAAAATCAAAGTTATTTATGTTGTGGTATTCTTGTACAAATTGATATTGATTACTACTAAAATTAAATAAAGTAAATACTATAAATGATATAAAAAGGTTAACTACTGATGTAGATAAACCTATACTTTTAATCTGTTTTAGTGTAGATGAAGAGTTATCATTGTATGATATAGTTGTAATAATGAATATACCTATTAAAGGTACTAATAATAAAAGTACAAGTAACATGTTTGTTTTATAATAAATAAGCTTATTTACCTCTGATTATTATTTATTTGTTTGTATTGGATAAACAATATTTTAACATTACATTTATAAATGTATTAGTTGTATGTTTTTTTATTATTTTCTGTTGCTACTTATAGTTAATAAGGCAAATATAATAATTATTAATAAGTTATTATCAATGAAGTTTATATATGGAACTAACATGTAGAATGTTAATCCTACTAATATATATAAGGCATAAGATGTTATAACTCCTGTATCTAAACTAGATATTCTACTACTTAAGAATATTAATCCTTTTTCTAGACCATAAGGACCTACTAATTCTATAGAACCTTTATCTATAACTTTGGTTGTTTGTCCTCCTAATTTTAATACTAAATTTGTAATATATTTGTTATAGAATAACTCTATTAAGAAACGTTGGTTAAAGAAACCAAATATATTGTATCCTAATCTAGAGAATTTGAAATGTATTAATAATTTAGGAATAAATTCAGACATAATTATAGCTATAGCACTTAATGATAAAGTAAATATTAATGGTAATATTTTAAATAAAGTAGGTACGGCAAATTCTGTATCTAACATTATTTCGTGAGAAGGATGTATAAATATACTGTTATCTGCAAAGAAGTCAGATCCTAATCCTATAAACATATCTTTAGTAACGTAACCAAAGAATATAGAGAATACTGCTAATATCATTAAAGGTGTACTCATAAATATATCACCTTCGTGAGCGTGTTTATAGTTAGTTAAAGGTCCGTTAGGATTAGTTAAGAAAGTTAAGTACAATACTTTAACTGAATACAATGTAGTAAACATTGCACCTACTGTGGCTATGAAGTATACTGCTACACTAGAGAAGAAGAATTGACCATAAGCAGATTCTAAAATAAAATCTTTAGAATAGAAACCTGTCATGAAAGGGAATGCTACTAAACTAAGTGAAGCTATTAACATAACTGAATAAGTTAAAGGTAAGAAAGCTCTTAAACCTCCATATTTTCTAAAATCTTGATTATCTGACACAGCGTGTATTACTGCACCAGCTCCTAAGAATAATAATGCTTTATAGAATGCGTGATTAACTAAGTGGAATAAAGCAATGTTATAAGATGATAATCCTATAGCTATAACCATCATACCTAATTGACTCATAGTTGAGTACGCAATAACCTTTTTAATATCCTGTTGGAACAAACCAATAAGAGAACTAAATACAGTAGTAATGGCACCCACTCATAAACATATTAATAATACAGTGTTACTATATTCTATTAATGGAGAACTACGCATTAATAAGTACACACCTGCTGTAACCATAGTAGCAGCATGTATTAAAGCAGAAACAGGTGTAGGACCTTCCATCGCCATAGGTAATCATATATGAAGTCCAACTTGTGAACTTTTAGCCATCGCACCTATTAATAAACATATACCTATTAAAGTTATTAGGTTATCGTTTAATAAAGGAGCTATAGAGAATACAGTAGCGTAATCTATGTTACCGAATGATCATAATATAGCAAACATTCCTATAGTAAGGAAGCAATCTCCAACTCTATTTGTTAAAAAAGCAGATAAAGAACTTTGATTTGCTGCTATTCTAGTAAATCAGAAACTAACTAGTAAATATGAACACACACCTACTCCTTCTCATCCTACAAACATTAATAAGTAGTTATTAGATGTAACAAGAATTATCATCATAAAAGTAAATAAACTTAAATAACTAAAAAATCTCTGGTTGTGAGGATCGTGACTCATATATCCTATTGAATATACATGTACTAAAGATGAAACTATTAATACAGGTATTAACATAGATACTGTTAATGAATCAAAAGTGAAACCTCATGATATATTTAGTGATTCAGAATCAATTCATCTAAATAATTTAATATAAACAGGTATATTGTTTATACCTACTTCAAAGAAAGCTACAATAGCCAATATAGTTGTTAATATTACAGATGAACATGTAATAAATTGAGCTCCTTGTACTCCTATTTTTCTACCGAAAAATCCTGAGGAGATAGAACCTAGTAAAGGTAAAAATATTATAGTTAAATACATTATTTATTCTCTATTGCAATACTTCCTCTTAATCTGTAAAATGCAACAAGTATACCTAGTCCTATAGCTGATTCTGCACCAGCTATTGCTATTATATATATAGCATATATTTGTCCTAGTATATCATCAAAATTAAGTGAACTAATTAAAATTAAAAATGTAATAGCTAATAACATTATTTCTATTGATATAAGCATCAATATTATATTTTTTCTGTTTAAAACGAATCCTAAGATTCCTATTAAGAATAAAATAAGAGATAAATTCATAATGATAGTTTAATAAGTAGGTTAATTTATATAATATATTTAGCCAGAGGAGAAATTCGAATTCCCATTCTTAATGCATGAAATTAATGTTCTAACCTATTGAACTACTCGGGCGTATTATACATATTTATAAAAAAGTTAGCTTTGGGTGTATATTCTGACTTGAACAGAAAACTTACTGTGCCACATACAGTTGTTCTACCTATTGAACTATATACACCATTTACATATAATATGTAAATACCTCTTATATAAGAGATAATGTGTTTTTTTTTATTATGAACCTCAGTAATAAACAGCTAAGAAAAGGAATAATCATACAACATCAACGAAGTGTCAGTAAAGTATACTTGCTTCAAATCCTAAGTGATGGTTTTCAGTTAAGTGGTATGCTAATAAACGTCAGAAACCAACAGCTATAAAGATTGTACCGACTATAACATGTATTCCGTGGAAACCTGTTCCAAAGTAGAAACATGATCCGAAAGCTCCATCTGATAAAGTGAATGAAGAAACTGAGTACTCAACACCTTGGAAACCTGTAAATATTATAGCTAATATTATAGTGAATAACGCTCCGTATAAAGCACCGTTTCTATTTCCTTGTATTAAACTGTGATGTGAGTAAGTAACTGTAACACCAGATGCTAATAATAACACTGTGTTAAGTAATGGTAATTCAAAAGCATTTATTGCTTCTATACCTAAAGGAGGTCATTGTGCTCCTAATTCAACAGTAGGAGATAAAGCACTATGAAAGTAAGCTCAGAATATAGCTAAAAAGAAGAAAGCTTCTGATATTATAAACATAGCTACTCCCATGTTTAAACCTTTTTGTACAGCAAGAGTGTGGTTACCTATGTATGTACCTTCTGATACTACATCTCTGAATCAGAAAAACATACTTGCTATAAGTAATACTAAAGCACAAGGTAATCAGTAACCTGCTGAAGAGAATCCGTGCATAGTAGATACAGTAGAAGTAGTTAAAGTAAGTAAACTTACACAAGTGAATAAAGGTCAAGGTGAAGGTGATACTAAGTGGAAGGGATGTCCCTGAAATGCACTTCTATTTAAATTTGACATAAGTTTTTAATTATATATGTATATGTATCTATGTAAAATATAAACGATTATCATAAGCTTGTAAAAACCAAAGTTAATAATATTTAATAACTAAAGTCAGAGAATATCCGATTCGAACGGATGTGGTCTACTAAACCAAATAAATTTCAAGTTTATCGCTATAAACCACTCAGCCAATTCTCTTTTAATTAAGAAATAAGCGAGTTGAACACTTAACCTACCGTGTGTAAAACGGTTGCTCTACCAATTGAGCTAATTTCTCTTTAATTCTTTTTTTTTTTTATTAATATACTAATAGATTTTTAAATTAAAGAATTATTGTTCTTGTAATCATGATAAGAATTTCTCTAATGAAACAGATTCTATAACTATAGGCATTGAACTATGTAATATACCACATATTTCTGAACATTGTCCAAAGAATGAACCTTCTCTATTTATAAGAACAGATATTTGATTTAATCTTCCTGGGTAAGCGTCACATTTAAGACCTAAAGCAGGACATGCATATGAGTGTATAACATCTCCAGATGATACTATAAATCTAGTGTGAGTAAGTTCTGGTAATATAACTCTGTTATCTACTTCTAACATTCTTAATCCACCTTCTTCTAAATCTGATTCAGGTACTAAGTATGAATCGAATTCTAATTCTTCGTTATCATCGTTAAGGAAATCAGGGTATTGGTAACTTCAGTATCATTGGTGACCTTCAACAAAAACTGTTAAAGATGGATCTGTAACTTCATCCATTAAATATAATAATTTAAATGATGGGAATGCTATTAATATAAGTATTATAGCAGGTGTTATTGTTCAGATTAATTCTATAAGTGTACCGTGGTTAAGGTATTTGTTACTTATAGGTGATTTAGTACTTATGTAGTTTCTTATTATAGAAACCATTATTCATGCTACACCAAATAATATTATTACTAAGTAAAACATAATATTATCATGTAATTCTACTAATGCTTCCATTTGTGGACTAGCACTATCTTGGAAGTATAAACCTCATGGTCTAGGTGCATCACACAAGTTAATTAAATTGTTAAAGATATTCATTGTATATAATTAATATAATTCATACTAGTTATAACTTTTCACTAGGAAAAATCATTTGTTATAGTAAATTCCAATTTGTGATAATCTTAAATATATTATATTTATACATATATTGTGCAAGAGCACTCAGACTTGAACTGAGAAACTAAAGTTTGAAGCTTTATATTTTGCCAATTAAACTATACTCTTAATAATACTATACGGAAAAGAGATGATTCGAACATCCAGGTGCAAAACACAATATTTAGCAAATATCTTGCCCTACCTATGGCGACTTTTCCTACAAACATATCAATACGGGTCAAGTCGGCAACGATCCGACATCTACTTTCTCGACAAGAAAGTCCTTTACCAATTAAGTTACTAACCCTTTTTTTTTTAATTATCTGTTAGAATTTATATCTACTAAACTATTCTCTATGTAACTTACTACAGGTACAATTATTAAGAAATGTGAGAAGTATAAGACAGTACTTATTTGTCCAAATTCTATAAATGGTGACTCTACGTGTTTGGCTCCTAATTGCATTAATATTAAGAAATTAGCTATAAAGATGTAGAAGAATATTTTACTTAAAGGTCTGAATTGTAATCCTCTACTTCTACCTAAATCTGCGAAAGGCATAGTTAATAATACTAATATAGCAGAGAACATAGCTATAACACCTAATAATTTGTTAGGTATTGATCTTAATATAGCATAGAATGGTAAAAGGTATCATTCTGGTACTATAGCAGGTGGTGTTTGCATTGGGTTAGCCATAATGTAATTATCACTATCACCTAATAAGTTAGGTTTAAAGAATACGAATATAGATAATACTACTATAAATAAGAATATAGTAACTAAATCTTTAAATATAAAGTAAGGAGCGAAAGGTAATCTATCGTAATTACCTGATATACCTAAAGGATTACCTGATCCTGCTCTATCATGTAATGCTATAAGGTGCATTAAAGCTAATGCAGCTAATACGAATGGTAAAACAAAGTGTAAAGCAAAGAATCTATTTAATGTTGCATTGTTAACAGAGAAACCTCCTCATATGAATTCAACTATATCTTGTCCTACTCAAGGTATAGCACTCATTAAGTTAGTAATAACTGTAGCTCCTCATAATGACATTTGACCGTAAGGTAAAACGTATCCTAAAAAAGCTGTAGCCATCATTAATATAAATATAACTGTACCTATTGTTCATACTAAAGTTCTAGGTGCTTTGTATGATCCGTAGTATAATCCTCTACCTATGTGTAGGTATACTAAGAAGAAGAAAGCTGAAGCTGTATTTGAATGTAAGTAACGTATTAATCATCCGTTATTTACATCTCTCATAATGTGCTCTACTGAGTTAAATGCTTCTAATACACTAGGGTTATAGTGCATTGCTAAAGTAACACCTGTTATTATTTGTATAATTAAACAGAAGGCTAATAAAGAACCAAAGTTTCATAAGTAACTTAAGTTAGATGGTTGAGGTGAATCAACTAAGTAACCGTTAACTAAACTAAGTAAGGGGTGATTTTTTCAAATTCTCATTTATATAAATTTATATATTAAATTAACTTATTATTTTATCTTTTTTAACTTATTTAAATATTTAATATTGATAATATAAATATTATCTTACGTGTGCGGATAAAAGAGTTGAACTTCTATTTCTTGGGCATGAGCCAAGTGTGCTTCCAGTTACACCAATCCGCATTATCACTATTCTTTTTTTATAACTAGCCCTGTACAAGTATTGCACTTGTTTCTACCGATTACAAAACGGTAACATTACTTTTATGCTAACCGGGCTTTAATTATAATATTGGATATAAATAAGATGATTCCTGTATTTATAAATAATACTAAAATAATACTTAACTAATTATATTTTCATAAAGGTTATATAACCTATATTTTCTGTTATTCATATATACTTTTGTATATTAATTATTATAAGCGTCATACTTTCCTATTATATAATATATATCACAATTTTTATATTGAATTTAAATTAATGTAATTCTAGAGCATCTTTAATGTATGAACATGATAAAACTACAAAAACTTGAGCTTGTATAAATGCTATAGCAAATTCTAAACCAGAGAATGCTATTATAAATGCTAGAGGGAATAATCCTAATACAAAGAATATAATTCCAGAAGTCATTATGTTGTAAGTGAAACCACTAAGTATACTTAAAAGCATGTGACCTGATAATATATTAGCTGCTAATCTTAAACCTAAAGATACATTTCTAGCTAAGTATGATATAAATTCTATCAATACTAATAAAGGTACTAATCCTAAAGGACAACCAGAAGGAACGAATAAAGAAAAGAATTTAAATCCGTGTTTGTTTAAACCTAATATTGTAGCACCTAAAACTATTGTGAAACTTAATGAGAAAGTTAACACAAAGTGACTAGTTGAGGCAAAACTGTAAGGTACCATACCTATTAAATTATTCACTAATATGAATAAGAATAATACGTACATTAAAGGGAAGTAAACTTGACCGTTCTTTTCGTTAATTTGACCTATAACTATACCGTGTACAGTAGCGTATATAGATTCTTGTGATATTGATCATGCGTTAGGTACTAATCTATCGTTATTGTTAGATAATACACCTATCATGAATACTAGGTATCCACCTATTGTTAAGTATAATCCTATGTTAGTTAAAGATAAAGATAAGTTACCTAATATAGGAGCATCTAGACTTAGTAAGTTTCTTATTTCAAATTGATCTAATGGACTTGTTATGTTTATAAAATGTCTCATAATATAATAATAAAATTCTATTTATTTAAAGGTATATAAGTACATAATTCATATTTAAATATATGAATTATTATATATTTATAATTTACTTATAAATACACGTGTAGCAAATAAACGTACAAATCTAGGTAATATATATTTAGAGAAAACATATATTAATACAACTAAGATTGTAAATGCAAACACTACTTCATTAACAAAGAAAAATGGTACTAATTGAGGCATGTTATGTTTATTATTTAAATTGTTAATAAATTTAGTATAACACAAAATAATAAAATTTAGAGATTTTAAGGTGATTAAAATGATTTAATAGAGTTAACAATGTAATATATGATAAGTATAATATTTAGTATTTAATAAAATTAGTACTTTATACCTGAAAATTTTAAAATTCTTTAAGTTAAAGCCTATACAATTATAAAAATATAATTCGTAATAATGTATTACGTATATTTAAGAGTATCTTAAGGTAAACTTCGTACCTATATGCATTCAGCACTTATTTTTCACTAACATAGCTTTTCTGCCGTGCCTGTGTCTAATTAAATTACTGTCAGTTAAAATAATATAGCAAAATATAAATTAATAATTGGTGGTATAAAAATTAAGATAATACTAGGGTATTATTAACGAGCTATAATAACTCATCTCCCCCTTTGACACACCGACAACAAACAACAGATAAACCAGAGGTTAATATACCCAACTCCTTTCGTACGAAGGGGCTATCCTTATTTTACTCTAATTACTTCTAGAAGATAGAAACCATACTGTCTCACGACGTATTTAACCCAGCTCGTGTAGCTCTTTAATCGACGAACAGTCGAACCCTTCATGATTCCTACATTCATGTGGATGAGCTAAGCCGACATCGAGGTGCCAAACTGCGCACTCAATTTGTACTCTCTGGCGCAATTAGCCTGTTATCCCTAGCGTAGCTTTTTCAAAAATCCAAGACCTTTCCTTTATGCATCTTGTGATCATATGCCCCGCTTACGCGACTGATAGACGTGTAAGTCAGACAGTAAAGCAAGATTAAGCCATTAAACTTTAATATCTAATTTAAATGTCATTTATAATAAACAACTTAAGATATTATTAATTAATAATTAATATCTTATTAGAATCTATTTTCCATATAGTGAAAATCTTACTTTCTTAAAAAAATCAATCTAACTTAATAGAAATATAATCGGATAGATTAAAACTAATCTATAACAAATTAATATAAAATGAATAATATCAAATATAACTTTATATATTTGAATATTATACAAGTTAACTAGTATGAACTAGTCAATTACAAAATTAAATTTGGATACACCCAGTTACTTTTTATGGGATCTGTGCCCCGCATAAACTATCCACTAGCAAATGTCTCTTAAATATCAATAATTATATACTCGAGAAAAGTATATTAGATAATATCTTTTAAGATAAGTGAAAATGTCCCATAATATAGTAATAATCATTGTATTACTACAATGAAGGTAATATAAATATTACTTGTTTCACTATACTATTTCTCATTGTATTTATATAAATACAACAGTTACATTTCTTTAATATGATAAACTAAATAAAGGTGTTTCAATTTTATCTAATAGATTACCTTTTACACTAAAAAACGTTATATCATACTCAATAACTAGCAACAGTAAAGCTGCATAGGGTCTTCTCGTCTAACTAGAAGAAAACTGTATCTGCACAGTTATTCCAATTTCACTGAGACAATCATAGAGACAGCTGTTGTATCGTTAAATCATTCATGCAAGACCGCATTTAACGGCCAGGGTATTCCGCTACCTTAGGACCCTCATCGTTAAGGCCGCCATTGATTGGGGGTTCCTTCACAACCTAACCAGTATTATCTGACTAAGAAAATCCGTTAACCAGCCAACATTGGGCAGAAATCACACTCAATACTTTAATTTATCATCTTATGCAAAGTGCTTTGTTTTAATTAAACAGTCGTACAACACCATTTTATGTCTCCTATTATTATTAGTAATGGCACACCTTATCCCTAAGTTACGGTGTCAATTTGCCGAGTTCCTTTATGATTGTTATCTCAAACGCCTTTGTATTCTCTACTTGCTCACTTGGGGTAGAATCTAGGTACGGTTAGTTTATTTTTCCAGAACATTTTTGCTTGTGTTATTAAATTACCATAAAATAGAATTTTACTGTTAAAAACAAAGGTAATGATCTCAAAGAAGATCTTAAGTTTTAATAACAAATGTTAGTCTTTGATTAAATTTCCCATCGTTTAATCCTTTAGGTCAGATCAATAAACTTAGGGGCCGTTACTTAAATTGATTCCATAAGCTTAAGGCGAGGGGTTATCCCTTTTTCGTTACTCATGTCAGCATTCTTTCTTGGGATTGTTAGGGATTCTATCTTACATAGAATCAACGATCAATTAAATTTGATAAATTCAATATTATTAACATTACCCAATATTCCGCTACCCCATAAATATATCATTGTAATCAATATTTATGGACAAGGTTTCGGTATGTTGTTTAGATCCGTTAAATTTTCGGTGCCTTTAACTAGACATCTTAAAGATGTACTTTATAAATCAGTGCTCTGTTACGAGGTCTTTAAAAAATGGCCGCTTCTAAGCCTATTTCCTGATTGTATTTGAAAAAAACTTCCTTATTTTCACTTAACAACAATTTTGGAACCTTCAACTCTTGTTCTGGGCTGTTTCCCTTTAGACATACAACCTTATCGTACTATGTCCGACAGTTTAATATTCATCATTGCCATTCCGAGAGCAAATCCTCACTGATAAGATTTTCACAATCCCCCAATGTATATAAATTAATACTAATTTATCTGAGATCACAATTCTGTACCTACAATGATGTTAATTAAATTACCTACTTATATAGGTTTCGCGGAAAACCAGCTATCCTAGTCAGATTTGTCTTTCACTAACTTACCACAATTCATCAGATATCTTTACAACGATAACCTGTTCGGACTTTTATAATCCTGATCATGGTAAGATCACTAGGCTTCGGGTCTAATGCTAGATACTAATTCATTATTTAATAATTGGTTTATCTAAGACGTAAGAAAGTTATTAAATATTTAATATTTAGTGTACTTATTTTATCTTGCATCTAACATTAACTTGCTGACCCATTATGCAAAAGGTACGCTCTTATTATCTATTTTTAATTTATACTCGAGCTGCTTATAAAATTACTATTTCAGTATTTTCCCTCACGGTACTTCTTCACTAGCGCTTATAGTATCATATTGAGTCTTAGAGAAAGGTTTCCCTATATTCAAACAGATTTATATCCGTTTTACTTTAAAGACTTATATTATAATGTAATAATTACATTACAATCTTCTATAGTGATGCTTAATCAGCTATAGAATCTCATTTGATTTATATTCCTGAAGCTAATAAGATATTTCAATTCACTTCGTTTAATTATCGGGTTTCCCCTAGGAGCACTATATTCCGGATAATTCCTAATATATGTATCTCTCCCTGATACGTAGCCATATATCCATAATAATTTCTTTATATACTTAACATCTTGCCATAGGCAAGATGAAATATTATATTACATATCGTTTATATTACTAATATTGTTAAACAACTATCGGATTATTATGATTCGAACATAACTATTCCTCAACCCAAATGAGGCACCTAACCAACCTGGTTCTAATCCGTTAATATACTAGTTTTATACGGCTAATCGAATTCGAATCGATACACTTCGTTTGGAAGACGAACGGTCTACCATTAACCTATAGCCGTCATTATTATTACTAGTAAGTTTTTACATTAAATATATAAATATAAGAGCTATGAGATTTGAACTCATATTACAATGATTAAAAGTCATATACTTTACCATTAAGTTAAGCTCTCCCTCTATTAATTTCCACCTAAGACTCGAACTTAGATCTAGATATTAGAAGTATCCTGCTCTACCATTAAGCTAGTAGAAATTTAAATTTTAATGTAATAGAGGTACGGAGGAATCGAACCCCTTATATTCGATCTGCAATCAAACTGTAAACCTTTTACTACATACCTCTTCAATAGTGTGTACAAGAGTCGAACTTGTAACAATTGTGTCCGTAGCACAACACTCTAACCATTGAGTTAACACACTTTAACTTTATAAATATTAAAAGAGCCCTTAATATGAATTGAACATATATCAGAATATTAACAGTATCCTGCTCTACCGTTGAGCTATAAAGGCCATACTCAGTATATTGATTAGGAAGAAAAGGAATCGAACCTTCGATAGCCTTAGCTATTGAGTTTACAGCTCAACCCGTCATACCAACAAACGGGACCTTCCTTTTGCGCTCTATTTATAAATAATAGTTGTAGTTTTTTTTTATTTTTTTCTAATGTTTAATCGTCCCGTGCAATTTCCACTACACGAACCATATTTCGACTTAACACTAATCAGAGCTATGCATACGAAAATTCATGAAAAAGTGATATGTTAATTATTATCAATATATCTACTTTAGCAAAGAACCAAACTTATTGCATTTAATCCTTTTAGCGCCTGACGAGTGGTTAGTACCTATCCGAGATTAGATCCACCGTAATATAATAACTTACGATTACTAGTAATTCCTTGTTCATGCAATCGAGTTTCAGATTACAATCCCTATTATATTATAATTTATAGATTAGCTTATATTCGCATATTTGCTTCTATTTGTTTATACATATGTGGCACGTCTATAGCCCACAATATTAGGGTCATGATGACTTGTCTTAATCCCTGCTAATACAACCAAAATTTGGTTAATATCTTTATTTCTAATAAAGATGAGGTTTACGTTAATTTAATGAATCTAACCATAGTCTCACGACATTAACTGAAGACAGCCGTGCAACACCTGTGCAATAAATTAATAAAAGACTTATTTCTTTTATTTTTACTATAATATATTTAAAGCATTCAAATTGTGGTAAGGTTATTCGAGGGTCATCGAATTAAATAACATACTTCACTACTGGTTTCGGAAACGGTCTAATGGTTTCAGTTTCTGCGTTGCCACATTACTCTTGAGGTGGAATGCTTACACTTTTATTTATACACTAATTATTTAATATATAACATTCATCATTTTCTGCCTGGACTACTAGGGTATCTAATCCTATTCGCTCCCCAAGCCTTCGTCCTTTAACGTCAGTTTATACATAGAGGGCTGCTTTCGCCATTACACATCTCATAAGTATGACTGTATTTCATCACTACTCCTATGATTCTTATATTTACCTCTTACATTAAACTCTAGTATATTTGTACCTTATATGCATATACATATAATTAATAAATGGCTTAATATACCGTCTAAGTACCCTTTAAACCTAATAAATATGAATAACACTAGTCTTCCTTGTATTGCCGCGACTGCTGGCACAAGACTTGGTCAAGACTTATAAATAGAAGTTTGTCATTATCAATTATCTATTTAGAACTTTATCCGACATAGTCGATTCGTATATTATATAATATACATTCATTCTACCAAATTGCTGGTTCAGCCGTTAGGCCATTGACCAATATTCCTCACTGCTGTACTGTACGTATTGGGGTTTTTTCAGACCCAATGTGATCAATTAACCTTTCAGTTTTGATTAAAAGTATAAGCTAATTAAACCATTACTTTAATTACTACCTACTTTAAATATCGTTATCATCTTAAAGCAAGACGTTATTATATACACGTCTCTTTATTATAAATACAATGTTTTTATATTTATTCCTTTATAAGAAATTATATTATTTCTTACTTCAAGGTAGAAAGATATTATTTACTCACCTTTACACCATATTACCATTTTAACTATACAATTGTTGTAATAAGTAATATTAATTAGCATGTGTCAAGCATTTGGTCAGCGTTCAATCAGAGCCACCATCAAACTCATATAAATATTTGTATGTTATGTTTTACATAACAATATATTACTATTATTATTTAATAATAATGTGGTTAATTAACCGACAATTATTTATAACTACATATTATTTGTAATTCCTCGATGACTTGAACATCGAACATACCCTTATCAAAAGTACACTTTACCGGTTAAGCTAAGGAATTTTTATATAATAATATATATTACTATATAATTTAGTTTTTTTTTGTTTAACTTTGTAAAGGTAAACTTGCGAAAGCGTGAGGTTTAGGTGGACTATTTAAACATCATTCTATACTACTGTACGCTCTGTTTAATAAGTGTTGTAAGTAATCTGTATAAAATTGAGGTGTAGCTCATGGGTATCTTGATACACTTTTACCTTCAACTAATTGGTTGTATAGTATATTTAAGAATAATCATGTAGCAACTACTGATATAATAGATCCAAAACTACTTACTAAGTTTCAACCTGCAAATGCATCAGGGTAATCACTTATTCTTCTAGGCATTCCTTGTAATCCTAAGAAATGTTGAGGGAAGAATGTAACATTAACTCCTATAAACATTATTCAGAAATGAACTTTACCTAACATAATGTTATAATCTAAACCTAAGATTTTAGGTATTCAGAAGTATCATGCACTAAATAATGCAAATACAGCACCCATACTTAAAACGTAATGGAAGTGAGCAACTACATAGTAAGTATCGTGGAATGCTATATCTAAAGAAGCGTTAGCTAATATAACTCCACTTAACCCACCTACAGTGAACATAAACACAAATCCTAATGCAAATAACATTGAAGGAGTTAAGTGTAAAGAACCACCGTAACAAGTAGCTAATCAACTGAATATTTTAATACCTGTAGGAACTGCTATTATTAAAGTTGCAGCTGTAAAGTATGCTCTAGTATCAACATCTAGACCAACACTATACATGTGATGACTTCAAACAACGAAACCTAATACACCAATTGACATCATAGCGTAAACCATACCTATGTACCCAAATACTGATTTATTTGAGTTAGCTGATATAGTTGTACTAATTATACCAAAACCAGGTATAATTAATATGTAAACTTCAGGGTGTCCGAAGAATCAGAATAAGTGTTGGTATAGTATAGGGTCTCCTCCTCCAGCTACTTCAAAGAATGAAGTATTGAAGTTTCTATCTGTTAACACCATTGTAATAGCTCCTGCTAATACAGGTAATGATAATAATAATAACACAGCTGTTACTATTATTGCTCATCCAAATAAAGCTAATTTATGTAATCTTATACCTGGACTTCTCATATTTAATATTGTTGTAATAAAGTTCATAGCTCCTAATAAACTACTTATACCTGATAAGTGTAAAGCGAATATAGCTAAATCTACACTAGGTCCACTGTGACTTTGTATTCCTGATAAAGGAGGGTATAGAGTTCATCCTGTACCTGCTCCATTCTCTATTGTACTAGCAAATATGAATAATATTAAGCTAGGTGGTAATAATCAGAAACTTATATTATTTAATCTAGGGAATGCCATATCAGGACCTCCTACTAATAATGGTAATAAAAAATTACCAAATCCACCAATTAATGCTGGCATAACCATAAAGAATATCATCATAATAGCGTGAGCTGTTATTATACTGTTGTATAATTGGTTATCTGCTATGTATTGTACACCAGGACCTGATAATTCAAGTCTAATTAATACAGAAAAGGCTGTACCTAATAATCCTGAAAATAAAGCGAATATTAAGTATAAAGTACCTATATCTTTAGCATTACTTGATAAGAATCATCTTTCTGTTCACATAGATATATCTGATGTTAAACTTCTTGTTAATCTTGCGTTTTGATTAAAATTTGTAATTTTCCATGAAAGAATAAATTAGTAAATGAAAATTATTGTAGATAAATACAGTTTATATTACTTGTCTACATAAATTGTTAATTCATTTAGTATATATAATTAAATTAACATACTTATTATCCGAGAAACGACTTGAACGTTTACGATATTGTATCAATAAATCTTAAGTTTATCCTGTCTACCAATTCCAGCACTCGGACTTTAATATCTTTAAGGCTAGAGTGAGTTGAACACTCATCTGAACTATTATGAGCAGTTTGCTCTACCATTAAGCTATAGCCTTTTATGTATAATATATTTAATATTATACTTATATATTTTATTATTGATCTAGTCAATATCATCTTTAATTATCGTATTTACTTCAGTGTGTAAAAGATACCAGTTATTAAGCTACATATAATAATAAGAATGCCATCATTAAAGCGAATAAACCTGTCGCTTCAGCGAATGCAAATCCTAATATAGCGTATGAAAATAATTGTCCTCTAAGAGAAGGGTTTCTTGAAACTCCTAATATTAAGGCTCCAAATACCACACCTATACCAACACCTGCTCCTATTAAACCAGTTGTAGCTAATCCTGTACCTATAATTTTTTGCTGCTTGTATCATTTATAATAATTTATATTTATATATAATTTGTTACATAATCTATAATATTTTGTTTAATTTGCTTACATATTGAAAACACTATTACATTTTTATAATTTTTCATGTTTTTTTTATTAACTTATTGTTTTATTGTTATAACAATAGCTCCAATCATGGCTAATAATAATATTATTGATGTTAATATTAATCATATAGGATATACTGTATATATAACACTACCTATACCTGTAATGTGAGAAGTTTCAGCTAACATACCATCTCAAATTTGAGATGTTACAAAAGATAAGTTATTGTTACTGTTGTAATAAACTAAGTTACTAAAAGTAGAACTAACATTATCATTTGTATCTGATAATATGTTGTAACTGTAAATATCTGCGTTTGCATTGCTAGGTAATACATTGTACAAAGTAATATTGAAGAATATTACTATTATTACAGCTAGTGGTATACTATTATTGTTATCAGTAACAAGTTCTGATATTCTAACATTAATTAACATTAATATGAATAAGAATAGTATTGAAACTGCTCCTACGTATACTAATAGGTATGATAAACCTATAAAGTTTATACCTAATACCATTAAGTATCCAGCTATTTAAGAAATAATCCTATTAAAAATAAAACAGATACTACAGGATTTTTACTTATAATAACTGAAACACCACATACTATAGATGCAACAGATATTATATTTAATATATCATAATACATTCCATTGGTAAAAGTTTCGTTTAAAATAAATAAACTTGACATATTGGTTATATTTTTATAATTTTTCTCAATCTTTTTTAAAGAAGATTCCGAACGCTGTTATGAGAATGCGTATAAAGGTAATAATAATTTATAATAGATTTATATTACTTGGTATTATTTCGAAACTGTAAACAATACAAGTACAAGTACTATGAAAGCTATAACTATAGGTAATAATATTGTTCAAGAAAATGACATTAATTGATCAAAACGTATTCTAGGAAAGATGCTCTAACTCATATGAAAGTGAATATGAACATACAAGATTTTATACCTATTATAAGACCTGATATTAATCCTTCTAAT